>JAQQZZ010070223.1:0-22020 GCA_030265115.1 Mopalia vespertina | reverse complement strand
CCTATGTACGTGAAGTGTTATCAGCTTGATATATGCAAGGAGGCAGCCGGAACTACCCCTGGGAGCTGCCCTGGGGGTGGGGAGGGCCCCCAGGAAAAGTGGTCCAGAACCCCCATTGTTTATACTACTTATGCAGCCAACTGTTGGGAGTCGACAACGCAGCCATTTCGGCCATTTGACGATTTTCACGGATACGATATTTGTTGAGGAGTGTGCTTTTAAAACAAATTGTTAATACACTTTGTAACCTAAATGGAAAGGCAATCTTATTTAAAGTTGTCAGGATGCGGTGATATTTGCTATGTTTCATGATAAATTGAATGGACAAATTAGGTTACTGCTAA
The DNA here is from genome assembly GCA_030265115.1 of Mopalia vespertina. Classification (NCBI taxonomy): domain Eukaryota; kingdom Metazoa; phylum Mollusca; class Polyplacophora; order Chitonida; family Mopaliidae; genus Mopalia; species Mopalia vespertina. The sequence goes on along the minus strand of JAQQZZ010070223.1, from coordinate 21,676 downwards.
AACTGAAAAAAGATTTCCCAATATTTGTTCAGTAAAGTTGAATATAGGCTACACATTAAGGTAGTATCATGAAAAAGGTAAATGCTATACTCGGGAATGCATGTCGTATATAAGAAGTTTGCAAACATACAATTATTTTGATAAATTAAACTTTTTGTTTTTATCATGAACATTGTATACACACGCACATTGTTTTTAAAAATACAGCCACAGAAATTGCATCATACGGAGAATCCCTTCCTATATTCTCCACTGTTAGCAAAAAAAAAATTGATATACACCATACTTCTGGTTTGGATGTTAGTAATGGTAGAATAGGTGATCTAAGATCAAACCCGAGAAAAGCTGTATTTAATTGGCAGAATTCTTTACTACTTGTTTGCTTTTATTACTTGGTAGCTGAAGTTTACAATGTGTGCAGTCTCCTGAACAGACGTGTTTGTGATGACAGGACGGAAATTAGCTTTGTCGTTTGTAAATAAACAATCCTTCAACAAGAATTGTTACTAATAAACTATTGCCAGTAGATGTTGTACACCTGACGCCGATGTGAACAACGAGGCAAGAGGAAATGCCAAATAATCAGATTCTTTGCGGGATGATACAGGTTTTAATTGGTTTAACGAATGCATTGAAGCAAGTCAGCCGTCTTCATAAGCTTATCTCGAGAGGAATCATCTTGAGGATTGGAGATAGCTGGATAATTGAGGACAGACGGTAAAGACAAATCACATTGACGGACCATGTTGTCAGATATGGACAATGCCAACATCGCATCAATTGTTTTATGTTGTTGTTGTTTCACTTGAATGATTATGCGAATTGCCTTGGATGTGTAGGGCTCAAGAATGTGTCAAAAATATTCAATTGGTGATATTTATCATTTCGGAATGTATTTGTCCACAGCTAAATGATGTCGAGACTATGGACAGACAAACAAACAATGTTTCGACGTGTCATTGGATGTTTTGTTTGATAGACTTTTGATAGATAATTTTTCTCAACAAATAAGGAAAATCCACCAATCTCGTTACGACACAGCGAACAGTGAAAGGTCACATAGCCAAAATCAGGACAGTATATATGCAGAATCAAAAACCGAAACTCCCGAGTTGAAATCCGTAGTTTAAGCACTTGTTTAACCATCATACGACCTTCAATATAGTACTGACGAGTTGTTAGTTATCGCTTTTTAAAACAATCAAATATATACATGTACTTCGTTTTAAATAGTTGTTAAAGTGCGGGCCCCAACAAGCATAAGGCAAAGAGACTAGGTATTAATATTGTATATGCCATCGTTAATGACGTCAACGTCTCGATTCATTTACAGTGGCACTTTTGCTTTTTAATATGTATATATAGCATTAGTCTTATTTCTGTCTTTCATTCATGCCTGAGAGTGATAACAATTAGAACAAGATAAATGAGCACCAGACAAACCACCAATTCGTAACGCGCCGTGTTAACGAGAAGAAAAGCGGGAATACGCTACAAACGGTGTGTGAAGTGCTCGTAAAGCGCGATGCATTTGTTGTTTATTTTGGGGGGTCCTGGAAGCGAGTGTATGGCAGTAAAACAGCAAACCATCAACACGACATGATCTATGTGCACCTCGTCTGTTTATACCAGCACGTTTTGTTGTTATACCAGACAAGCCACAGGTAGGCCGATGCTGTATAATTTATCACTTGCTCTTCGGGAACGAATCGAGCCAAGACAAATGTCTATTCAACATGATGAACTCTTCATTCAATCAACGCTATTCTCTGTAGTGTGTCAGGAGTCAAACAGAGCTCTAATATTAGCTACAGACTGTAATCTATTGCGCAAAATCTGTCTGCCTCATTTATTAGATAACCATATAAAACTGATATGATCTCAGATTTAAGGCACTTGTTGACAGATGTAGAAAATAGAAACTTGGCACCCACAGCTGACTGAGACCAGCATTGATTCATTGTCTAATGTTTGATTGATAAAGTGTTTTAAAGTTAGTTGATGTCTTGTTCCCTACCCTCTCACATTGAGCAAGGGTGATATCCGACTGAACCGTTTATTTTGATGGGATTGCTTTAATACAATGTTTGATTAACATGGAATCTATTTAATTTAAACATGTTGCACTGTTTCGGCATTATAAACCAAATTGTTTACAAGTTTAATCAATTGACTTGAAGGATATACGGAAAACATTCTTGAAAACGTCTCGTTCTGGAGGTAAAATAAATATTTTATGCACACAAAGACGAAAATCGTTGGCACGAAATGTCATATAAGATATTTTAAAACTGATACGGTGGAATATTTAGGACACTTCTTGACAGATATCGAAAATAGTAATATGTAAAGAAATAGCTGTATTGGAGACTCACTGTTCCCACGCAAAGACATTTGGACTATGCTTCAAATACTGATTCGCTTCGACAAAGAGCCACCAACTCATAGAATAAAAAAAACTATACAAATCCATATCAGAATCTGCCGTTGCTTGAAAACGATCTTAGCATATATATCAATTGGTTGATTGATCGATTGATTGGTGTTTTACGCATTGCTTAAGGGTATTTCACTGATATGACGGCGGTGTATTCCAGCAATAATTTACACAAGCACAACCAACATGTGAAGATAACGTAATGTTGGAAAATTAATTGTCCGCCAATTCTAGGTATAGACAGTATTGCTACTCTTCAAACAAGCTACCGTTAGCCATATAGATCAAAACATTGCACCAAGAAATATATCAAAAGTTGTTATTGCTTGAAAACGATCTCAGTTGAGCATATAGATCGAAGCGTTGCACCAAGAAATATATCAACAGTTGTTATTGCTTGAAAACGATATCAGCATATAGATTGAAGCGTTGCACCACGAAATATATCAACAGTTGTTATTGCTTGAAAACGATCTTAGCATATAGATCCAAACGTTGCACCATGCAATACATATAACAAAAGTTGTTATTACCTGAAAGCGATCTTAGCATCTAGATCGAAGCATTGCACCAAACATATACCAGAAGTTGCCATTGCTTGGAAATGATCTTAGCATATAGATCGAAAGTTGCACAAGGCTATATACCGGAAGCTGCAATGACTTGAAACAACCTTACAATCTAGATTAAAACGTCGTGCCAGCCCAATGGACGAAGAAAACCATAAGATGAAACATTGCGTCAGGAAATAGACCTGACTTTGTCAATGCTAGCAAACGATGTTAGCATCTAGGTAAAGACGTCATAACAGGGGATATACCGTAAGTTGCCATTGCTTTAAAACGACCTTAGCATCTAGATCGATTGTTTATTTGATTGGGGGTTAGCGTCGTACGGTTATTTCACTCACATGACGGCGTGTCAGCCCAATGGATGAAGTAAACCAGGTCACGAAAACGTTCCATCAGGAAATGCATCAGAAATTGCCATCGATAAATTCTTGTATAATGGCGATTTGTGTATTTCTATTAAGTGGATGTCTATATACAAGAAGGTGTTTGTTGCGAGATCTGGTTTTGCAAAAAACCAAAGTCGACATGTGAGTGAAATTCTTTTGAAATCAGTACCTTTGAAATGTCATAACCACCAATCACAAACAGAAATACAGACTAGAAGCACGCGCACACACGACCTATATTTCTTCCAAAATACTTACATATGTTCAAAGAATTTAATTAGAGAGCAACAAAATTAAATGCATTATAAATAAACACAAGTGAATAAACATATTAGAAAAGAACCGAATCTATTAATATATGTAAAACTGGGGCGCTACGGAGGGGAGAGTAGAAGTACTGTATAGACTGATTTAGAAATGGCCAAGCGATATAGCAGGCCTATAAGCAAATGGCAAATATCATTAAGTCGTCAGTTTTAAGCTGGTTTTCTATATATACAAGGCCACCCCAATCTGTGATTCGTTTCACTGCAAAACAGTAACATTTAAATGTTTAAACCGAAGGCAATTGCGAAGGTTACGACTGGAACGTATCTATATATATAATGCCCTTATCCTAAGAGGATATACTAGGCGACTTCCTCGCCATAACCAAATCCCGAACCCTCAGAAAACTGAACAGTTATAATTTAGACCAAGGGCTAGAATCAGCTCATAGAATAAAACCCCACAATCGCCCTGTAACAGTGTCAGGCAGGTCCTCAAAATATATGAAGGCAAGATGCAAACTAAATACAGACTAATACAGACCAAAAAGGCCTCCTTTGTTGGGCAACAAACTAGAAATGTTTATTATTGGAAAGTTTGAATTGTGATTCAGAAAATGTGGTATACCTTATAATTTATAAGCAGTGTCTGCAAAAATATGTTGGGGAAACCAAAAATCCTCTTCGGCTTAGAGCCAACAATCATTTGAGCTCCATTAGGTCAAACCTCATATTCCCAATAGCTGAACATTGCCCTGATCAATCAGTTAAAGATCATTTTGAAATCATGCCGATTGAAACACTCAGAAAGAGGGGCTTATTGGATTCAAATTGTTCAAACTTTGTATCCACTGGATTTCAAATGGGAACCAGGTAAATGGTCTATAAAAGAATCAATTCTATTTGTTTTCCAATATGACCATCCAAGCACCCGGTTTGCTTGTCCCCTTTTACTGGAATATCAAAATCTTGTACTTAAAATATCTACTCCTCTCTCACAAAGGCCCATTATAGCATACAAGAGAAACAAAAATCTCAAGAACATACTGGTTAAGGCGAAACTTCCCTCTGTATCAGACAGGTTAAAACACTCTCTTTAACATCCATATTCATTGGTTAATCTCTTTATCTCTGAAATAATCATTTGTAGGCTTATTTATTCATAACCCATGCCGAATATCTTGTTGGCTACTTTTTCAACAATACTTTAAACACCATATTAATTGTCATTACCTTCTCAAAATGTCTGTAGGTTACCCATAACACAACTCTGGGAGTTTATCTAGAACATAAGATGATTTATCGATTTTAATTAATCTACATCCCTCAGCCAGTGTGATTGCTTTTTAGAAATATATATATTTCTGTTGATTCCCGGTGGAGGCAATCAATATTTTTATCTCTCCATTTATTGAATATATATGTCTCTTTCTATTCGCCCAAGATACAAAACATAAAACAGTTCAACAGACGTCATCACGAAAATGTTTGTACAGTCTATTGTCTACGGCCAATCGGTTTGTCTTTTTCGTATGTTTGATTACGTTTTTTCGCGCATTCAATATAATGGGACTTGGGTGACGGCGGGTCATGCCGAGGAATGAAACAACCCCTGATGCAACTGGCCACAAATAATACCAGATGTGAAGCAGGACGTAAAATAATGTATAATGCGAGATTTATTTCAAATACCCAGCTAAAGCAGAAGAAGAATACGATGAGTATTATGTCGTATACGAGACCTTCATATGGGCCTAAACACTCAGTTTATGTCATCAATTTAATCCAACATTAAAAGTAAAAAATGGTGACATATTATAACAGCCACATTTTCTATTAATCCCAAATTATTATCTGAAATCTGTGACGTAAAATCAATTAAATATATGCCTTTTATTTCGATATATCTCTTATATAATTAGTGTACATCTAACTCTAAATAAAGTACAGATATACATCTGGTAATTAAAATCATATGCAGCGCAGTGGATAAAATGAATCGAAATGTTTATAGTCATTACTAATCGGTTTAAATGTATTTTAAACTATGATGCAGATTCCCAAAGTCTACTTTAACCTTTACAATCTTTATCCCGATTTCAAATTATAGTGGCAAAGTTCCTTTTGGAACTAGTGCCTTATATTTTCCAAGACCCCATGAATTCCAGGGCCTTAGCGATGGGCGGGCAACTAAACATTAAACTGTTAAACGTTTCCGTTAAAGCAACCCAATGGTATTTACGATTTGCTTCAACAGTATATAAAAAGTATCATATGCAATGAACTATCTGACTTGAAGCTGCAGCTATCTCGGCCATTTCGTGATGTTATCGGGGGCAAGGGTTTTTCAGTCATTGCTTTGCAATATTAAGTCTTGCCAGCACCGTCTCGGACGGTCTGTTTGCTACAGGCTAGCGCCGAGTGTATAAGCATACTTGCCGAGTTGTATCCTCCTCAAATATGGGATGTGTGCAACATTTAAACCGCAATTGATCAGTACTTTGTGCCAATTTAAACTTTACATATGTACAATATTAATTAATTGGAATATTATGGATTTCAGGTGGGTCATATTATTCTTCCGGAGATTGCATATCAGCAACAGGTTTGTTACGTTAGATTTGACATATTTATGACTATAAATTTCTTGCCGTACCTTCTTGTAAGTTATACTTTACAATTTTATTATTGGAACCAGAGTTAGTTTCACAAAAGCATTTATCATAATTTCTAAGACTTGACATTTCGTTTACCTTCTTAGCGCTTTGCGCGTGGGCGAAATTATTAACACGTGGTGGACTAATTATATATATACGATTCAGCTCTTTGTGGACTTTAGAGCACACAGAATCACTACTACAAGTTGCATTTGGTAAATTTAACTTAATACGGAATGTAGTTCGCAAATGTATAAGTGCTCATAATGAACAGTTTGTTGATTATTTTCAAAAGGCGCGCGGTCAAGAAAGCCATTCCCGGAGCCTCTGAAAACAACCTTACAATCTAGATTAAAACGTCGTTCCAGCCCAATGGACGAAGAAAACCATAAGAAAAAGTTGATTATTTTCAAAAGGCGCGCGGTCAAGAAAGCCATTCCCGGAGCCTCTGAAATCCGATTGCCTTGCAACTACCACTTCTGTCATAACGTTACAACTAATGCTGTATTGCAATTCTCTTTTTTTCACAACATGAACAGACAACTGAATTGTAATAATTATAATAACATCGTTATTTTTAATTTGACCAAACAAAAGTGGTTTTTTTTCGAGGGTTACCGATTTTTGGCCGCTCACACACAGAGATTTTACTTCCAATTTTTTCTTCGGATTTGTCGAATAAACTTTCGTCGATATGTGTGAGCGCAAAAGTCGCATACGATTATCTTTTCGATGGTTGTTCCGATTACAAAAAGAGTATGCTCTTATTGTCGTCGGATGCTGGACGGCGTTGACTAATCAAATGCCATCTGCATGTCTGATTCCTTGTCACGTGATAGAGATTCAGAGCACTTGTTAGCCTGGTAACAATCCGGCAATTCGTCCAAAGAAAGTCGTTGTGTGTTAGCAAAAACCGTCGCAATAAAATCGGATGGATTATGACCGATGATATCGGACGATATAGCTAAAGTAAAATGGGGCAAAATAGTCGTTGTATGAGCGCACCTTGTTATGGCGCAGCAAGTGATGACCTACGATTCTATTCCACAAGTGATGACCTACGAGTCTATTCCACAAGTGTTCTCTGCTGCCCTAAATGCACGAAGATTGAACGGTGCGTTGGTTCCAAATTAGAACAACTGGAAACCTATTCAAGAATGTATAAGTTTATTTGACTTTAAATAGCCTTAGTGAGTATTTATTAACACTATGGACATTTAATCCTATATATATATTTTTATTTTCATGTCCGTTTTTCTCTGTACATCTTTTATTTCTATCTTTTTGTCTTCCTTTCTTTTCACGCTTTTTCCGATTTTGTTTTACTTACAATTTTGTATCTTTACATGTTATATACATATATATATACTAAAATGCGTTCTTCTTCCTTTTTAAAATTTGGGATACTATCTATTTTTGTTAATGTTGTGTTTTAAACATGCTTTTTTTTCTCTTCATTTTGTCCTAAACTTTCCACATGCCACTAAGTGCGAACGGGGTTCTGGCGTCTATTATATTTGAATAAATGAAATTTATCATTCATTCCACAGGTTGAAAAAAACAAACATCAACATTAAATCATACAAAGATTACATGGAACACTTAATAGAGTTGATGTTTTATAATTCATTTGAAGAGAGCACTATTAAAGACAAGTTCTGTGTAAATAATGACTTCTCGAGAAAAACCTCTTAACTACAGAAGCTTTGAAGTAAACTATCACAGAGCAAAGTGATTTTTTTTCATTTTGGGTTCTGATAAGATGTTCCTGTAATTTTTTGTCAAAGAGCAGCTTTTTAGGGGCGTTATATAATTCAAACATGGTCGCATGTTGTGAAGGCGCGCCCTTCTTTCTTTATATTCAAGCTTACATTGAAACAACAACAGCACGGGGTTAATGTCCCTACGCTTAGTTCTGACTCGAACAAGAGTAATTTATGATTTTGTACTTTGTCGACCTCAAAGTCCGTCCGTGAGAAGCTGTGCGGACAAATATGGAACGAATTTCCATGGTTTATCTACGATTAAACAGCGATGTAATCGGAAAAGAGGTTGTTAGCCAGCGGGGAAATCCGCTTTGATGATCATAAACCTGCCCAGTACAAACAGGGTTGAAAGTCATAGTTAATCGCCTTATGATTTATCTATATAAATCTACAAAACATTGCTTCATCAAACAAAATACGTGTACTATGTTTTGGATGATTTTTATTTCTTGTCTGTTTCGCATAAAGTGAGTGTGGCAGACAGAATTAAAGTCAACGGAAAACGATTAAAATGAATAGAGTAGAAAAACATGGCTTTCACTTGTGCGTAGGAATTCACCCTGTGTGTTCAGCTATTCACAATGTCCTACAGAGAAGTATTTATCAAATAGCCTCAAACAGCGAACCCGGTCATTATATTGCGCAGTTCCTTTACTTCAGAGCATTCTTTGATAGCCAAACACATAGCACAATGAGATATTAACATATTAGCTGAATACCACGACAAGTACTGTACTCAAAGGCCTTACTATTCAAACAAGTACAGGGACCGAATATCCACTACTCCTATGGTTGCGCAACTTTAATCGGATGGCCACATTGCAGAAATTAGCTTCTAGAGTGTCTGGTCAATTCACGTTATACCATTGCGGAATTACATATTACGTTCTCAAATAATTGTGCGTTTTGAAACGTGAACTGTTATATAACAGCTGTTAAACTGCATTGCCCCATATAACGCCGTGATCTTGAAATGTATTAAATGATGCATCCTGAATTCTAAACAACATACATTGCATTTTCTATTTCGGTAATTAATTCCTGTAGGTGTGTTAATACCCGGTCATAAACAAGAACTAGGGAAGGCACTTTTATGAACCACAAGTAGACTATCGCGATAAGGCTGCTTCCTCAATAAAATCCTGCAAATTAGTTCATCAAACTTATGTTTATCTCATTTGATACCTGAATGTCAAAACTAATATAACATCATCCAATCAGCAAGGTTAAAATGGATGCTGGCTTCGAATAACAGCCCAAGTCAATCAGACACAAGCCACCAAAGAGGATAACCCCATATCGCTCCGATTCACCCCACAAGACGATTGCGTTTTTGAAAGGAATGCAAACATGGAAGGTGATCTCTGGACGTCTGGCAGAACGGTGGTTGTAGCCGGGTGCTACGCGAGGTCGCGGGGCTGTGTTTGTACTCAGACAGGGGGCCAGAGAATAAACTGTTGCCCAGATCCAAATTCCGATGGATAATTTTTCAGATAAGCTTTGAATTCGCGACCTCACACGACCTCTTAAGAATGAAAACATTAAGAACGTACTCAATTTCACATTCCCTATAAACACGACAAAGTTAAGCCCCGTGACCGCTATTGGTCATGTCACTAAACAGTCGCGTCCGAATAAAAGTGTCGATTACAAGCTAATTATCTGATAACCCGTGTCGTCAAAGATTACCTTCACGTGTTGGACACGCGCAGACATTCCAACAGGACCTGTCACTTTTATGGAACAACTCGTCTCATGATTAAGTAGGAAATGAAAACCTGCAAATATTTACCAAAAGAAAGGTAAAAGTTGATAAAACCCCAAAATACAAAACCATGATGGCAATTATGCTTCACTGTTACATGTAACTTCGAGAGGATACTTGTGTGTGTGAATGTGTGTGTCTTTTCAGGTTTTCGAGAAAGTTGAAAAACCCTCATATCAGATAACCAAAATTTCGCCGTTTTGCTTCCTAAAAACCAGAAATACTTCGATGATGGCAAAGTTCATCTCCTGTTTAGTTGAATAAATGATGTGATTTTAAAGCCGTTTAGCAGCCGTTATACGGACCATGAAGGCCTCGGGGCGACTCGCTGTGGGAATCGTCAGTGGTCTGTTGTAATAGCAAACATTGGAAACTAGAAACACATGTTGGTGGTTGGATAACCCTAATAAATAACATCAATTTATAGGGACTGAGAGGAATCATCGAGAGCAGAAGCCAGATGCCCTACACTTGTAAACATTTGTGCGAGTTGATGTACCTGCATATGCCTAACCACAGGTCTTACCATTCACACCCAGCTTTGTAGACAGGCAGTTGCAGTTGTTAACACGACTGAGGCAATATTTGACTTTTATTATCTCTACAAAAGATTCATATTGTGGCAGTTAATTTATAAAAAAGCTATGATGTGGCTGAGTGATTAAGGTGGCCGATTTTACTGCTGGCGATTCGGTGCCTAACTCTGAGGGTTTTGTGTTCGATTCTTGGACGGGTGTCAAGCTGCAAAACTAAGAAAGTGTTATCCCAAGCTAACGAAAATGGTGTACATATTCACTTTCTATCTTATATCGTAGACTATATATTGGTCCAAATCCGTTCAGCCAATCAGCGGAGCGTGTATTGATAGGTCTAAAGTAAACAGTCTGTATTGGTCAAAATGTGATTGGTGTAACACTCTCGAATCACCAGTTGATTACAGCGATGATTGCCCTCTCCACAGTCTTCAAGTATTGCCGTGAAGCTAAATTATAACAGCATGCGAGGCATCTTGCGAGATCTTGTTCCTTATATTGGCACAAGCACGTGCAAGGTGCACTTGACAAAGAAATACAAGTGCGTATTAAAATGCAGCATGTGTAACGAATTAGCATAACAAAACAGCCCAGTTTCATACCAACAGTTACCAACTGCTTAATATCCCGGAACAAAAATACGATAATATAATCATAGTGCCCGACAAGTGCAAACTCGATAAACCGTAATTCTTGTTGTTAGTTTGAAGGCACGTTTTTTTCGTTATATGATAGGGGGTTGGGGCCGCTAATTTCTTGTGCAAAAGGTCTTCCAGTTGTTTAAAAGACGATTAGTCCCAAATTTGACCGATAATAACGGATTAGAGATATAGCTTCCACATGGCGTGACGTCATCTAATATTGAAATGTTATAGCACTTTGAACCACGGTCCCCATAGCAAATCGGCTATCGCTCATCTACGCTAGCACCAGCGCACAACCCCGGCGATGTTCTTCTATCTTTAACCCAAAATGGTAGGACAAAGAATACTAATCACTTGTATTAAGTGAACATTATTGTTGCGGTGGTAGTACTGTACTGTTTATCTCCAAAATATCAACCCATGAATAAACCATAAAAAGAATCTAACAACAAACAGCTAAGAAAGAGCTTTCTGGTTTAGAAGAAAAGAAAAAGAATTCGCGCCTACAATCGTGAATTGTACATGTTGCATACCTGTAGCTGTATTCAATTAATATGGAAGATGGAAGGTAACATAGTTCCGATAAACCAAGAAGTAGGCAATTCTCCAGGTATTTGGTTTATCGTTGTTTTCTTAATGTAAAAAAAATAATTTCTCATCCGTTTGATTTTGTAATGTCCGAAGTCCAGTCGACGACAGCTGGTACATGTGGAGTTATATATTCCCATCAACACTTGGCGGTGTTCGCACATATGAAAACTATGGTCTACTCAGGAAAGAAAAATAAACAAATATTACAGGCTGGGATTTGAGATGAACAGACTTTGAGAGAAATGAAAACATTGATCATGGACTCAAGATGTCATTCATCTGTTCGCCCGTTACCAACTGTTGAAAGAACGAGTTTCGTTATGCGATGTACATGTTCTACCGATAAAGGTTCACCCGAGGTACGTCCGAAAAAGTGTGTATGTGAAGCGCATTGCATGTACATATAACCATCACACAACAGGGAAGAGTTGTTCGCAACTCTTCAGCAACGTTGCACACGCTTCACTAGAAAAAAAAACTATGTAACTTAAAACAGAGCCAGAAACAATTCCCAATAGATTAAACATGTCACAATGGAAGTGAAATGGTTGTTTGTAACTTATGCATTGAAAACGCATTGTTTGTAATGACATTCGCTTATTTTTTTGGAGGTAAAACCGGCCTGCATAGGGTGATATCTGTAATCCTATTCAAAACTGTCGTTTTAGGAGCCTTTCAAAAATGTATAAGACGACTGTAGTTCTATAAATAAATACTTATGTTCATACTATTAATAATATCACTGCAATCCTGTTTAACCTATCAACTTATGGAAAATGAATATCTACGAGATAGTAGATATACACAGCAGTGATGTGATATAAATATGTTGGTGAGATATGGACAGCAATCTTATATAAGCTATGGATAGCAATGCGATATTACATATGGACAGCAATCTGATATAAGCTATGGATAGCAATGCGATATTAGATATGGACAGCAATATGATATGATATGGATAGCAATGCGATATTAGATATGGATAGCAATGCGATATTAGATATGGACAGCAATCTGATATAAGCTATGGATAGCAATGCGATATTAGATATAGACAGCAATATGATATGATATGGATAGCAATGCGATATTAGATATGGGCAGCAATCTGATATAAGCTATGGATAGCAATGCGATATTAGATATGGACAGCAATATGATATAAGGCATGGATAGCAATGCGATATTAGATATGGATAGCAATGCGATATTAGATATGGACAGCAATATGATATGATATGGATAGCAATGCGATATTACTTTAGATATGGACAGCAATATAATATAAGGCATGGATAGCAATGTGATATTATTTATGAAAAGTGATGTGATATCAGTATAGAAAGTAACGGGGTATTATATATGGACAGAAATATGATTTTAGATATGGATAGCAATGTGATATTAGATATGGATATCAATGTGATATTAGATATGGATAGCAATGTGATATTAGATATGGATAGCAATGTGATATTAGATATGGATAGCAATGTGATATAGGATATGGATAGCAATGTGGTTTTAGATACAGATATCAATGTGAAGGCCTGAAATCACATTGCTATCCACATCTTATATGTGATATAAGATATGGATAGCAATGTGATTTCAGGCCTTCTGATTTGAGGTGAGTGATCAGTGTTACAGCATAGGACAGCACACCTCAAATCAGAAGATCTGTGATTTTAGATACAGATAGCAATGGGATTTTAAATATGGATAGCTATGGGATATAACAATGTTACATAAGTATAGCAATGGGATATAGAAAATAGATAGCAGTGGGATATTAGATTTGGATTGTTTCTTTGTTTGGGGTTGAATTCAATGGAATTTCACTTATATGACGACGGATTGTCCACTTCACATTGCTCCTTGCCTAATTACGGTGAAAAATTGGGAGAAAACCTCGTAAAAATCATCCCCGCGTTTGCCGGATCCATGAATAGCAATGTGATTTTAGATAATGATATCAATGTGATATAAGAAATGGATAGCAATGTGATTTTAGATACAGATATCAATGTGATATAAGAAATGGATAGCAATGTGATTTTAGATACAGATATCAATGTTGTATTAGATATGGATAGCAATGTTGTATTAGATATGGATAGCAATGTTGTATTAGATATGGATAGCAATGTGATATTAGATATGAATAGGGCTGTGCAATAAGGTACATGTATACACAGATGTGGAGAGCAACGAGATAATAAACGAAGAGCAACGAGATAACATAAACGAAGAGCAATGAGATATACAAAGCAAAGTAAAACTTAAATGGGTATATGCAGAAGACCATTAATGAGATGTGGCGTTTCCCTCCACATTTCTGAAAAATGTTTAGATAAAGTGTGTTAATGTTAATCTTTTATGCATCATAATATAACTCTAAGTGTTATTTTTGCATTTCACAAACAAATAAAAATAAAAACAAAATCGAGGGTTCGTAAAGATTCGGAAACTTGAGGGTACCCCCGGCTGAGAAGGGAGAAGATACTGTCGATGATTGAGCTAGATTAATGTGCGGATGACTACCTCGTGCAGAGCGAAAATTGCGCTTCACGTCTAAAGATAAAACAGTTAATTCAACTCGCCTACTCTTGTAGCTGAATGAAGCATAGAACCAAATATTCCTGGCGATAGCAGAAATTATTTCGTTTTTTTCAAGTCAGTGCTGGAATGTCTTATGGTCTAAACTATCCACGTTATGTCAACACATACTTGGCAATGATGTAATGTAGTTTGTTAAAAAGGGAGGATCCATTACGTACTCGTTGAAATGATAACTAGCTACAGTGCCCTATCCATACGATGGATACTCAAAGACGTATATGTGACTATTGTCCCTGCAGGTCAATCGATCCGGGTTGGAATCTTTCGAAGACAGGCATGCTTTCTGTTTCTACTCAATGCTGTTTATTTGTGACACTGATATGTTCAAATAAAATGTGTTGTTTATTCTAAACTGATGCATATAGATCGGACTGCTGTAAATGCTCGCATGGCCCTTTCTATCTGATGCTTCAACTAAGTGTAAAACTCCACATTCGTTGGTCATTTTACTTATATCATGGCTGTGTCCCTCTGGGAGTCCATGCTTCCCAACGAGTACTCACTGGAAAGCCTGCATATGCTTACATTTGGACAACCAATCGATCTCCCAACCCTCTGTGTTAAGAGTCAGCTTTGAAGTGGTTACAGCGTTTAAACGCCGCTAACTGTGTAAATGCCTACACCGGATCTCGATGTAGCGCTTATAAGGTGAACATGCATAAAAAGTGGAAGTTACTGTCCCTTCTGTTAAAATTTCAGGTCTACAAGTCACGGTGGAATAGAGAAAAATGGCGGGTTGGCAACATATACTTGAACCGTATTTTGAACAAAGCTTACGGCGATTTCAAGTGTCGTTTGACATTTAAAATTATCACTGAGATAATTCAGTATATCAAATATTATTGGACAGTACTAATTGAACCCAGAATAACCTGTAAGTGAAAAAAAAAATGAAATTACACAGTTATGTGCACTTTAACTCTGTATCTCTTAATTAGGCTACGTTGTATGATAGAATACAAGAGATACAGAACTCGGCTTGTAGTTTAGAAGGAGACTTATATATTTATGTTAACGAAGTTACGAATCTGCAGATAGGCCTCTGGCTATAAAATCGGAGACATGAAATTAGGAGCGGCGATGCCAATAAAGGAGCACGTCATTTTCCTTGAGTAGAAGGTTTAGCATCTCCGTATCTAAACCAACCAAATATAACCTACCATTTCATTGAGTGTTCATGACCGCGTTAAATAGTGTACCATACAAATCTTTTGTGGTAAATTTAAATGTTCTTAAACATATATGTTTTCGGCCTCTTATTTATTTATTTATTTATTTATTTATTTATCGGTTCATTCATTCATTGGCTCATTCATGAATGCTCATTCATTCATTCGCAATACTCACCTACAGGTCTGTATATCCAAGGAGTCCACATAGACACAAATTCCGCCGTTCAAGCACTTATGTCTGCCCTGCCGATTACATGGGGAAAGATGGGAGAACGGGCGATTAGCAAGGTACTCTTCCGCGGTCTCGTACTGTCTTTCTCTACCTCTTATGGAATGATCACGAGCGTGCTGTTCTCTAAGTGATTTTGACTGTTTAGTTTTTATATCGTAAGTCACTATTAAAGGGTTATTTTCAATACGAGCCTTTCCCACATTTGAATTTTTTTGTTCTCGCTTCCTATGCCCCTTCGCAGGTGCCTGTGATGGGGCATTTTTTGAACGTCCCCTTGAACCAAAGCCTGGTAAAAATGGAGCAAGTCTTATATTTTTTAACGGTTTCATCTGATGAGAACTGAAAGTTTTTAACCCCTTAAAGTCTATCCTGGGACGTTCACTGTCCGTGAAGGGTTTCAGGGGTAAAGGTGGTGACAATCTGCCTAACCGGAGATGCAGAGGTAACTTCCGTGATCGGCCCATACCACGGGGAAGCTTATCAGCAGCGCCTTCACGATTCAGTGACAATTGTAAATGATCCATAAAAAGCTTATTCCGGCCTGACATCCTCGTGGGTAGGGCACGGGATTTGAGCAGGGGGGAGCCTAACCGTGGTGGCATCCTGAGAGCCGCGTGTGCCCCTGCCTGAGAGGGCGAGGGGCGACCAGGTGGGCGCCGGGTCCAGTAAGCTTCTCCCGGGGTACTCACACATAGAACTGCCAACACCAGAAGCACATCCGAGAAACGACCCATGATAAGTTTCTGTTCATTTTGTCATCTCCCGCAGACCGTCTGATAAAATACCAGGCGATCGACCGTTAAGTGATGCTGTCATTACTAACAAATCAAACAATCCACTATCACCCGGTCGATTCGATTACAATTTTATCCGCTAAATAAACTAGGCGGCAAGGGAAAGCGATCTGAGAATAAAACTGTCGCCAAGTTAGCAGCAATCGCTCCATTCACTGTGGCTGATTCGAGACGTCACGGTGCCCACGCTCTGCCACAAACTTTGCATTATTTTCCATTCTGTCGCAGTTTACTTCGCTAGAATAAGACACAATCCTCACATTATCCACTTCAGGAGAACGTTCCCATCGAGTCTGGGAACGCCCTTATCAATTGGCTGAAGAAGATTGGCGTTAACAAGCCAATGTCATTGAGATGAGAAACAAAAGTTGTGTGAAACCGAAACACTGAATAACTGGTCGATTGCCTACATAGATTAAAACTCTGACGAAAATCCAAGCGAATTGAAGTCGTCAGCATTTCAACCCTATTCTTGTTTTGAGAGGAGAGAACATTGATATATCTGTAACTGAGTGCCGCCTTAAAGCAATGGGAGAGGTAGAGGCCAAATAATCCACTGGCTGCTTGCTATCGTACACCAGCCGGGGTAGACCGATGCCTCTTTCTAACAGCGGTCTGCATGCGATATTGAATTTCATAAAACGATCAACTTTGCGAAAAAAAATCCCATTTCTTTCTCACTTATTCCAAAATAATAAATCCAATAATTTGAAGCAAGGCTAAATTCGTCTGAAACACTTTTTACCATGAGCGTTAACGGCGAAGCTGTGCAGAACATCCAAATAAGACCGTTTAGACATCCCCTTTAAGAGGAGAAATGAAGTCTGCGAAAACCGGGACCATCACGACTAACCACCACATGGGGTTTATATCAAAGAGGGTTCTACTCAAGGTCTGGTAAGGCAGAACGGCTCGGCAAAGCGATAAAGCATTTACTATGGGTGGGCATGTATGCATGTCAAACATTCATGCATCTGTGCATATAATGCCTCTACGACCCTTCCAATCAGTTTCAGTGACAGTATGCACTTAGACCATATAAGTGTATAAAGGAACTTTTATCTAATATTATACAATTGTAACGTGGACCGCATGTTGAGTCAAAAAATGACACACAAATGGATCAACAAATCTGATTAGCTGTTTGAACAACGAGCAGCGTAAGTTTGTGTTGTAAATACAAACGCTTAAACAGTCAACAAGTCACACTTGATTTTTCTTGGCAAGTGTTTAATGTTGTGCATTTTAACTACGTCCCAATGTGCATACACGCAGGGATTTCTTGTTCAAAGTATGCCATTTTTGTCAACACTATATACGATAACTTCATGCTCTTCAATTCAAATTATTTTAAAGTAAGCACATAAAAAGTCAAGTGTATGATTGTTTTAATTATCATACTCTTTGATTTGCTTTTTTAAAATGTTATGTAGAGAGTTATATTCCTCGTTCGTGCTTTTCCTCAACGTTGTTAAACATGTATATTGATAAATTTAGAGCTTAGAACATATTTTATTAAAATTGGTTAGATTTGCCTTGTGGATCAATCGTATCAACTAATGGATCTTTCTGCCGTCAGTTGAACCAACAAATGCCAAATGACGTTCCATACAAAACATTGCCATGTAACGTAATACACTGCCATAATGTACAGGACAGTATAGAACAATACAAAACAATTCAATTAAATATAATACAATAGCATGCGCCTTTATCGTTTCCAGATTATCTTGCAAATAACGAAAAAAGTTTCTGTATTTTAATCATAAAGCAAGAATATTTTTTACTGACGATACCAGCCTATTTTCGCATTTAGAACAGGGCGGGATAAAATGGACGCGCATTTACTTCTAGATATCTTGACTGTATAATCCGTCTGGGACACATATGTCGCTACACTTTTTTTTATTCATTTTACAAACTATTTCCAGCTGAAGTGAATTGCAGACGGAAAACAGAAATAAGTAAAAATATGGAAGTAAGCGGTTTGGTTGAAAATGGGAAATTGCAATCATAACTAGGTCATTGGAGGGCTATTTATAAATCCAAATGATAAAGGCCTTATTATATAGGTGTTCGAAATTTCATTCTCATAGGGGTGTCATGGGTAAATTAGCTAAGCCGCAAGTAAGCAGCTCTCACATATTTGCGAGCCACAACAGGACAACTTGTGTTAAATATTAACAATACAATACAAATTATTTTGTTCCCTATATGCACTGATGCTTGTTGTATTATCTTTTATTATCCTAAAACACATTTTAAACACTTTTAGAATTAAAAAAGGATGGTCTCAACCTACGCGAAAAGAGCCAAACCGATATTCCTTCAATTTATATGACTTTTGGAATTTATGAGAAAGTTTGTTCACGATCTCGGTAAAAGAAAGTCTCGCGAGAACAGAATGGAAAAGTTTAACTCGAGAAATGCCATTTTCTTAAAGAAATATAATCGCACCAAAGAAGACTTTTATGAATGAATGCCAGTGCCCTGATGTAAAGGAGTTTCACTTCGTTCCTTAATTAAAACAGTAAATGTTGGCATAAAATATGTTCAAGGCGTATATACATGTCGGAAATCCCTCTGCCATTTCTGTTCCGTAAATAAACTCGGGCGAGGAGTGGGTCATTTCACGGGGGGTAACTCGCATGGATTTACTTTCATCATATAACTGAGTTATCCACGTGTTAATTGTTTATGTCTGAAAGCTATTCTTGTGTTGATGTCATGACGTCAATAACTTACAGAGGACAAAATTGGTGTAATTTGCAACAAGCCACACATAAGAAAGAAACAGTGTTTTGTTCAAATGTGATTTTACCCAAGAAACGGGCTTGATTTTTTGGTACAAATCCGCGGAGTACTTTGGTACTTTCCCACAAAACATCCGGCGGTTCACATTACACGTTTTTGTGTAGTGTAATTGCTTCCCTTCACCTGCGAGAAATTTTGGGTAGTATTTGATATTTTTTAAACATTTATTCAATCGTCAAATCAAAAGTATATATTTTAAGTTAACTAAAATCTGTTCCCTTTTGTTTTAAAAAAAATGTCCGCTGACTTGTATGTATAGTGATGTATTTGTATCACTACTCCCCAAAATACAAACCTTTTGGGTGAACGTTTCATAGCAAATAGCAAATATATTTTACTTCCGTTGTTAGGCTTTTAAACTTAACTTTTCAGAAGAAAAAAAAAACGATTTCAGCGAAGTTTTTTTATTTTAGATTATGAAGATATCTGGTGATATAAAATCTCATAAGACCGACAAATATTATTTATGTGTTGAAAAAGATCAACTATTTGCTGTTAAATAGCCAGTAATGTTAATCCCACACTATACATGTATGCCACTCCGGGTTAATATTATATCCATAATTTCAGCGCTGGGAAATATGTTGAAATATATTAGTTTCAGCAAAACAATATTTAAACTTAAATATAATTAGCCCCACTGCTGTCATTCATCGTCATTTTGTTTAACTTAAAATTAAACACCTACCACAAGAGCCAGGTTTACGCTTGATGCGGTTTTTAAAATCGAGCATATTCTTACATTCAAGAATGTAAGCCGAGCTTTGAACAGTTTTACTGCCTTTCAATAAAAGTAATAGCATAAGTGATGTTACTAGTCTAGAATGGGCCATCAGGGCACAGTGAATTTCCCAACCCCTGGAATCCAAAAGCTAATCAATAAGTTTATTTTTAATTTAAGAGACAAGACGATGGATTAGAAAGGTCTCTTGAAACACAGCATGACGTCATACCGCTTAACGTGCCACGAAATGGAATATTACATGTTACTCCGAGAGGATGCAAGCACTTGTCTTTGAGTAGACTAGGAGAGGATGTTTCTGTAAAGTAACAGTATCGAAACAGTAAAGCATAGCAGTGTGTATAAATGTTATAGCAGGTGTTTTAACGCACCGGGGGAAGAGTCTGGTTGTTTCTTTAACTGAGATGTGATCGTGTGTAGTTTGTGATTCGGGGAATGCCGACGTCTTGTACTTGTCAGGGAAGTCCTGGGTTAAAAAGCGAGAAATGTTTTTTTTTCTGTTCAAGTGGGAAATCTCTAAAGTATGTATCCATTTCGTGAAGACGGTGTTCACTTCAAAAGTTTACCTGCCGTACAATTAATGGGGCTTCGGTAAAAACTCTATAATACAAGCGTTTGGCAAGTGGTGCCCCTCCAGTTTGTGATACTGGTTTGAGTTTTTGTGAATATTTACTTTACATACAGAAAGAAAATCATTTTAGACAGTTTCTCTGTGTCTTGTACAGATGTTCACATCATACTGTACATATTTCGCTTGCATGTTGTTGGCATTGTTGGCACCCGAGTATCTGAAGCATACTGGCTGCCATTATCTGTATGTTTACAACGGGATAAAAATATTATATAAGTGAGCTTATAGCTCAATTGTAACCTATATAAAAGTATTGGTGTTTAATACATAACTGGCTTTCTTGTACTAAATGCATTTTATTTTTGTGAAATAGAGGGATTAAATTGGTTTCTCCAGGTATTACAGCTGATGTCAGACCGTAAACTAACCCCAAAAGGCATTTCTTTTTCAGAAATAATAAAGAATCATGGGTAAAAAATCTTTTAAAAAAGTGGGCCATGGAGCCTTCACTGTATGGTACTGTCGGTAGGCCTATTGCAGACAACTGGGTCAGATCTTATTATTATGAACATGTGGATAAGATATATAATGTTGACATAAAGTAAAAACTGCTTTATCGCAAAAAGCAGTCACGTGACAACCAGAAAAGCGATAAGGTTGTCAAAAAAGACAGACGCGTTCTGAGAACTCATCCACGTTATCAGACCTGTCAAGTCGACGACCGGAAGTTGAAAAATACCATACCTTAGGATCCATCTTCAAAGAGGAGATTTAAGTAGACACCAAATTCCATTTATCTTACAAATAACAAAAAAACCCAAAATTTTCAGTTTACGCTAAAAGAAGAAATTAAAATACACCTACTGTACCTGAAACAAATGCTTAGACAATAATTAAGCCACTCGCACCGTCTCAGGAATATTTGTAAACGATATCACCTCGAATAGACTATATAAGTACCATATTAGAATATACGTTAGCAACCATATGAAAGGATTCGGAATGTTTTCGCCCAATAATTCCCTGGGGCCTGTTTCACAAAGCGATCTTATCTAACGTTGAACGTAACTGTCATGGCAACACTATGTCTTCAGCACTGGTCGTCATGG
>JAQQZZ010070212.1:8916-22025 GCA_030265115.1 Mopalia vespertina | reverse complement strand
AACGCTGTGATACATTTTTTATTACAATTGCGTCCTTAAATCGTCCAGAATCCGCGTTTAAAAAAATGGAACACCACAGTCCAAATTTTTGTAGTCAAGGCGCCATATTCCTAAGCTGGCCCCGTCTCCCACAATGCATCCTGCTACAGGAGATACCACTGTAAGGCAATTATAAGATTAGAAACCTTAAAACTCAGTAGCTACCAGCTAACCATCAATCGACTCCACTCAGACACCATAACAAAATGATACTGACAGATTTATTTCATGCTGATGTTTGTTGATTGAGAGAGGATTGAAAGCAGTAAAAAACTGTAAAGAAAAGAATGAATCGAATTACAGAGATATCAAAGTACACATTAACGATATGGCAATTTAAAATGTCAGTATGTTTATGACGTACCACAAGTTGTCTCCCATTGATTCATCACAAATAGTGAGAGGGGTTAAAATATACTGAAATAACTTTGTATCAATTTATGTTTAGACTTATAAAAATAACCAAAGGTCCATACAGTTTTGTTCCCATTAGGGGTGAACTACAGACGTAGTGTTGACGAATTAGCAAACGAATACGTTAAATCAACGTTTAGAATGTCATTGAAATATCTCGTTGCGCAATATCAACAAACATTAACTTCGAGAATTAGGTCAAACTTCACTGACACCAAAGACTGCAATAATATACCAATAGTCGCTTGGCAGTCAACAAACAAGTCAAGGTTATGTGACATAGGAAATGATGTCCAGTCCGAATGTTACGTGACACAAACTTTATTCAAATCAGTGTAACATGGGTGAAGATTAATGAAGACGAAGATGAAATGATCCAAAGAAACACAAACAAAAGAAACCAAAAAAACCCCAAACCCTGTGAACATACAAATTAAAAAGAGATGTCGCTTACATCACTTAGAAACAATGTTCAACTCGCTACTGTTCACTATACTTTATGTGTGCCTATGTCAACTGTAGTAGCACTTCTATAATTAACTCTTTTATGCCATTAACATGTAACAAATATCTACCATGTGCAAAATAATACGTACTTCGATCAACTTCCTTAATCAGTAATTATGTTAAGTTACAGGGATTAAAATGTGTCAACTGAGCACAACACATGTCTCAAAAATAACTGACAAAAGTTTCCCAAAATATCTACAATGGCAGAATGGCTATCACCACATTCTTAATAACACACCTATGGCGTTAGTACAATCTAGTGAAATGCCATCATTAAACCGATCTGATATGAAGCCGTTACTGTAGCCTAGCCCATGTTATAATTTGACAGCAAAAATTTGCTAAGTGCACAATGCATATTCTTCAGTGAACAACCCTCATCCTGTCGTCATAATGGCGACATGGATGACGAATTTAGAAGATACCTACCCTAACCAAACACACCCAACAACCACCCGAACTTCATCGCACTGTGTCGATTAAGGCCGCAAATATGGCAAGTGTTTGCGCTAGTCGCTCACTTTCCAAGCGTCCGGCTCTACAACGAAAATGTGAAAATACCACGTAAGAACTTCACAGAACATCGGTGTTCGTTCAATCGCACGAATGAAAAGAAACTCTTTTTGACAAATTCGACGAAAATATAAAACGCAAACTTACGTGTTGGACGACTTTTCCACGCTGAAAATATCGCATGTGCTCTCAGTTAAGCAAAGTTTTCAGAAAGAGACAGAGCGCTGCCCTCTATCGATCGACGCTGCTAACCACTTTAGGGGTCATCTCAAATTATCAAATATAGGGTCATATACTACAATCGACCATTCGTCATTTCGCACAATATCTCGTTTAATTGATTAAACACTGCTAGATGTACATTCTCAACCGTCACATTGGTTTTAAATTATTGTTGTTAACTAAATGTGGCTTTCCTGTTGTTGTTGTTGTGTAAGAAGATACGCAGAACTAGAATAAGGAATGAAACCCGCATGTACATAAATCCCTGCTCACTGAATATTATTCCAAATTTGTAACACAAACAAAGACTTGAATATTCTTTGTCCCTCTACATACATTCTCTCTCCATAGATTCGCCATCGTCCGAAAAATGTATTCCCATGTAGTGGTTCATGAACTCAATCTATTTAAAATCAGATCTCAAAATCGCTTCCCGTGTTTTGTTTGTCGCTATATTAAGATCTAACGCAATCACCCCATCTACAATGTCGATTGGTTTCTTAAATTGACAAATCACAGAGCTGCTTCTCAATTCTGGTTTGTAAATGCCGAAGATTTCCGCCGACGAACCGAAGTTTCCCGACTGCGTATTTTAACATGACCAACGAATACATGCACGCCCAATCAACAAACACCATTCAAATAATAAATTTTGGGTGGAATTGCATTTTCCCCTGTTTACATGAGACTTACAACATCAAAACAGAAGAAAATCGGACAACTTCTGCTTGTTTTGGCTGAATTTGGTGTTTACCATGGCCCCGTGTTATCTGTGTTTTTATTGGACAACTGAAACTGTGACTTTTCTTGAGCCCCAGTAAGTTTGACATAATTGAACAGTAAAAGTAGAGTGATTGCGTTAGATATCAATATAGCGAAAAACAAAACATGGGGAGTGTTTTTGAGATCTGATTTTAATAAGATTGATATCATGTAAAAGCGGTCATGGCTGATACTTTAACGTATACCACATCAAGCCAAAAACTGTGTCAAATACCTGTATTAAACCTTGGCAATATAGAAATAGTTTCTAAATGCTGGTTACTTGGAACTAGAGCCATACCTTGATATTGAGTACTACTAGTCATTTCAATTGAGTTACCAAAAGTTAAGCCCAATATCCAGTATACCAGTGACTTACTATTGTTCACTTATACTAAGGTAAAGCCCAGAACCAAATGAACAGTGGGACACCTGTAATGAGTCCTTTCGCCAAAGTCCAGTTATTTTACAGTTATACCATAACAAAAAGACAAATTCACATTTCATTTGAGATATGTAAGATTTATTCTGTAAAATCGTCAATATGTCAGTTGGCAATTATTTGTGGTTGTGTCCACGGATGGTATATACAGTCTTGACAACAAAAATCAACTTTCAAGTCAGAAAACGAACAACTTTTGCAACTTACCAGCAAACTGAGTAATTTTATTCCTATTGTTCTGAACAACTACAAATGTTGGAAATGCTACCAGTATGGTTATGTTGTAATAGTAAATACAGAAAACTTATTAATTGGATAAAAGCACTTATATAATCATATATTACCTATCTGTATCACTTTGTATACATGTATCTATAGCACTGCTGGATTGTTTGATTTGGGGTTTAACATCATAGTCAAGGGTATTTCAATTTGTATTTGACAATAGATTGTCCAATTCTTACTCGGTCTTATTTAAATATGCTGGAAAAGCCAAAGCAAACCTCGTAAAAACATCCCTTCGATTTCCCCGAGGCACCGGATGTGACTACCTCATATACTGGAGGTCGACTCGGGTTTCAAATCTGTGAGCAGTACATTAAAGGATGAGCAGTACTAGTCAGATATTTTAACCAATATATCATTGCCACAGGCCCAGGGCCTCACTCATATACCTGTGGATCTACAGATGGACTCGATCCTGTGTACATCAAAGTAGGATTAGTAAGCGCACACTCTAACCATAAAGCCACAGCGGGCCAGTCTCACAGAAGGATTTATTGAATGTATATAAATTAATTAAGTGTTTGGAAACACTTTGGATTTCTTTGATATGGGTTTACCACTGTACTTAACGTTACACTTTGGAAGTCTTTTGTATGTAACACAGAGATAGATGTAGTAGTACTGTATTTAAAGGGAAACCAATTCTAGTTCAGGCATTTTTAATTGCCTCCCTTTAAGAACTCTCTGATATGTTTATTCACAATATCTGGCTTATCAACTTGGACCCAATGACTACAATCTGCAATGTGTTTTACAGTCAGATCAGATACATATTTCCTGGGTACATGAGCCAGCTGGGGATCTAGTGCCATATCTGCATCACCCCAAAGAACGAGAGTAGGCCTTTCGATAAGACGAGCCGGTGCAACACCACCTACTTGCCAATTAGCTGCTCTGTAATAGTTAATTGGTCCAGTAAATCCACCTGAAAAAAAAACAGAATTATTCATTTTTTCAGGCTACGTTTTTAGAAACTGAAAAATTCCTCACATAGTGTTTCTTGCAATATTTACTTCTTTATCTAATTGTTTGAGTTTGAGTTTGTATAGTTAAATTTCACTTATATGAGGGTGTTGTCTCCTTTTGGGTGTACATTTAGCCATGGTTCTAACTCCCTCGGCTTACCAGACAGAACAAAGCCCGAGGCTCAGACAGTATACATTACATAATGGCATTCAAACATCCGCATCTCTATCAAAATTGTATGTGCCCAAAGCACCTTCTGTTTTACAAATACTGGTGGCAACAATAATCAATGTTTGATTAACAAACCAATGTTAAGGAAAGGAAAACTAAAATTTTAGTTGACTGTTTGTTTGTTTTATTAGGGTTTAACACTGTACTTCAGGTCATTTCACTCACATGACAGAATTGCCAGCCCAATGGGTGAAGGAAAGCACCCTTGACACCACAGGCAACAAACTAAGACAAGACGGGATAAATACAGGCCAATCATAGCAAGCAATACAAATACATCACAAACAGATCAGCTTCATGTTTCCCATTAGCACTAGGAGAACCAGGGCAACAGGAAGCTGTTTAGTCCAGTTTATACACAAAATCTCAGCAGGAAATAGACCATCATGAATTTTAACAGTTTTTATCACAGAAAAAAAGCTGATTGTTGTAGACCCATCAGATTCTGGCAACCACATGCCCCCTCATTCTTGTTTCATCCATAAATGCATTGCTTAGTGTGAGTAAGTAATAAAATAGTACTCTTCTCATTCTAGATTTTTTGAAAAAATAATATGTAGAAAAGACTTTAACTGCATAAAAACATACCCCTTGAAGAGAAGGCGTATTTGTAGGCTTCAATATCCTCTTCAGACACTTTTCCAGATTTTATCCCCCCAATTTTACCATTAAAACAAGCTTCTAACATCTTGAAGTCATTAAACCAGCAAGACATTTCAGGAACAAAAGGAATTTGGAAATATGAAATGTACCTGGAAATCAGAGTTGATAACCAAAGTTAACTTGAAAGTTTGTCATAGGTATTTATGATATCATTACACAGTTATGGATGGTTATTAAGCTAAAAAGACCAAGAATTAAGATGTAAGTTGAATGAAAGTGAGTTTATGAATTTGTAAGTTTTAAAAGGCATACTTTTAAATGCATATCTATCTGTAAATCAGATTTAACACTGTTTGTAAACGAGTCATGATATCATGATGTCATGATAAAATTATATCAACTAATTAAACTTCAAGCTCACTCAAGCATGATGTCCTATCTTATCAGAATATCTTACTTTTGGAACTGAATTCTGATGTTTGTCTAAACTCTCAGCTGTACATATAACAATATAGTTTTGTTAAGGACTCTATCGCTAGGCGGGAGTGAAAATTGCTACCCCTATCATCTCGTGGTTTTTGTGGTTATTTCCTAAAAATAATTATATTAACAACACATATGTTAAGAAAGAGGAGGTCTTCAAGATTCTAAATTTAATGTCATATTATGATTAATTTTATTTTATAATGGAACAAATGAACAAAAACGTCAAATAATTGTTAAAAATGGACCTTTGTTTATAACACTTATTTTTCTTAGATGGCTTGATATTTTTTCTTCAAAATTCCATGTCTTTGAAGTCAAGTATTTAAACTAAAAATCTTCATAAGGTTTTTCTACAAAAAGTTAGTTTTTGCACAATTGAAAAAAATATATTTAAAAAATAAAAATCTGCCCTTAAAAAATGTTTGCTTAATATCTTCCAAACGAAACAAAATATTAAAAACAGCATGACGTTTTTTTAGATAATGGCATTAAAATTGTGTGTGCCAAATTTCAAAGACATTTGTGGAAATAGTTTACGAGAAATAAATGATTTAAACGTTAAAATTCAAGAAAAGTGACAGCGGAGAAAAGAGCATAAACACGTGTGTAAATGATTGAACTCCAGATTGTTTTGAGATTACTCCAAATAAATTTAACAAACAACATGTTTTTTTAATTGAATAAAAAGGTGAAATAGAGTTTTATCTATTGCATTCATTTTTTGAATGTATAATTTTTTTAAAAATGTCTTTAAATGGCAATTAATAGCTATAATCAGTAGGAGTCCGACTGGGGGTAAGTAGTTTGTTTAAATGTGTATTCTAACACTTAGACTGAACACGCACTTGACACATATCTGAAGTGATCACTGTTGGCCTATATCGAAAGCGCTTACGAACCAGTTTGTGTGTTTTCTTATGGGTATGTATGTATTGGAGATTTAAACGTATAATTGTGAAGTCAACATATTCAATCCATATAAATTCCAACTTTGTTGGCATGCCGTGGAAGATATCATTTTCAGAGCGTGGCTGGCTTTACAGAAATATATTTTTGGTGAATAAAATAAGTAACCGCATGGGTAAACATAATTAACCCATATTATGATATTTATTTTGTGTGGCTGCCGTTTTCATTGTAAAGCTGAAACACTCATTAAAACGTTAATTTTTAAAAGTATATTTTGATTGTAAGAAAAAAAGAAACTCGGCTTGGAAAAACATTTGTTCTTGATGTGTACTGTTCAGTTCAAATACACACCTCAGCAGTCATGCAATTGATCTGTTGGCCTTTTGCTAATTGGTTTGTGGATGCATTTTACGTAATTCCTTACATTAAACTAACATGGTTTTCAAAACATATTAAAACTCAATCAGCAGGCCGGCCATGGGGTGTCAAATTATTCAAAAACTCAATCTGGCTGAGGAAAAATTCAATTTCGGAAACAAATTAAGTTTTCGGTTGTCAAGATTTTGACTTCTATCTATTCCTGGGCACCATCTATAATTTTTATCCATTCCCTTCCTACTACAAGATAAGTAACAACCATTCCTTATGATGTTATAATAGCAAATGCTAGCTCAAATGCCTGGATGTTCATCGCAGCACAGCACTATCTATAATTTTATTTTTTTCTGTCATGTCATGCAACAACACAGATATCCACAGCATGTCGGCAGCCCCACTATAATTTTTACCCATCCCCTTCCCACTACATGATAAGTAACAACCCTTCCTTATGATGTAATAGCAAATGCTAGCTCAAATGCCCGGATGTCCACAGCGCCATCTATAATTTCATTTTTTCTGTCATTTCACGCAACAACCCAGATGCCCACAGTGTGTCTACTTTATCAGTAGTCCGGGAGCATCCTGGGCAGATGACACACTTGTCATGCACTCAGGTGACCCCTCACGACGCCATCATGCTCAACCTGTGATGTCACATCACGAACGCCAGCCAGCCACTTTAGTACTCATTAACACAGAGCACTTACTTAGCATGTACTAACCACCCACTCCTTAGTACTGAATAACGTACATTTCTTCTTTGTATGTAATAAAATATTACTACATAAATAGTAGTGGGGTGACAAAACAGCACCCCACTACTATTTATGTAATAAACAATTAGTACTTGATAACATTAAACCCTTCCTTATTATGTAATAGTAAATACAACCGGAGTTGCTCACTCTATACTACTACTGTGTAATGGAATCGACATATTTGGTTTTCTGTGTAATTGTAATTGAGAAAAGGCATGTGTAATTAGAATTGTAATTGATAATTGCAATTATGATTGGCCCCCGACCCTGCCTGCCTATACCTCGAAAGCCTAGAAGTCGTTAACACTGGATTAAAAGGCTAATAGCAGATTGGAGATAGAGCTTCAACAGGGTGTGATGTCATGGAATACAGGGTTAAATTTAATAGGACTTCAAGCAACTGGACCCAGAACTTTTGATGAACATTGTGTTTTAATGACTTACCACGACATTTTGAATTGTTTCCAGCTGGTTTTGATAAACTCCTGGAACATGTGTGGATGAGGTCCATTCATAGTGATCAGTTTATCTACCATTTGTGGATACTCCATAGCAAAACTCCATACAATAGCTCCACCCCAATCATGTCCAACCAGTACACATTTATCATAACCTAATGAAAAGCAAACAAACAATAGTTCCTTCTTTTGATAATTAAACTGTTTGACTATCATCAGAGCTATAGTATAATGTACTATCCAGTTACAGTACAGTTTGTTTGGGGTTTTACACCTCACTTAAGGATATTTCACTCATGTGACAGCATTCTAGCCCACTGGTTGAAGAAAACCACCACTGACGTTACTGGCAGTAGATAAAGAAGGAAAACAGGGCAATTACAGCACACAATACAAGCTAGGACATCACAAACAGATCGGTTTTGTGTTGCCTCTTATAAAGGAGACAACCAGGGGCCAGTTTCACAACACTTTCGCAAATTTGTGCACATACAGTTATTATGACGTCCAGTGTCTAAGGCATTGTGCCACCATGGTAACTATGTTGACGAAACGTCACAAAACCAAAAGACTACCCCCAGGACAACTGAAAGATCGGTTCAACATAGGTACAATGAGAAAGTTTAATAAAACTTTAATATGGCAGTTGGAGGCTCACAGTGATTAGAGTTGTACTGTAGAAAAAGTACTCCTTGTACATGTAGACGTGTAGATGTGTTTCTCTTAAGGTAAAAAACACACTTTTGTCTTCACTATTAGAATCATATGTTTTAATTTGCATTTTAAATCATTACATCCATGGGTTATATCTGCGCTGTACTGTTATGCTTTACGTATGTGATGGGTGTATTTTCGGTGTATCTTTTTAAATATTTGTAAGAGGAGATTTCATAACCTATTACATAGACAAGCAGTGACCAGCTGATACTGACAGAAAATATTGTTCAGAAACTTCTGTTACAAGTAAATTTTTTTATTAAAAGTGTGAATTTATTTAGAAAATTCAGGTAACCACCTGATAACTGGACAGTAACAACCAGCCAAAACACTGAACCAGGCCACAGATCAATTTTAGCTCAGTATAGCTTCAAATACATGTAGACAATTATGTCTGCCATTTTTTGTCTCTAAATTGATATGAATGTAATAATTCTAACATTCATGGGAACAGTTGTACTTCACAAAAAGACCTAATATTTGGCTAATTCTTCAGACCAATTTTTGGTAGTGATCACAGGTATAGTGTTTCAGACCAGACTACTGCCCTGTAAACCGAGACCCAGTTACTCAAATGATCGATTAATTAAATGATTTGAGCAACTGATTAAACTACATGTAGTTTAGTTGACTACATACCTAGAGCAGGTATAAGTTGTTTTAAATCCTTGATCAACTTATGAATGGAATAACTGTTTATTCCCACTGGTTTTTCAGACTCATTATATCCTCTTTGATCCACAGCTACAACTCTACAACAACGATATATAATATAAATTTATTTTATTTGTTTATTTCTGTATGCAATTTATTTTATTTGTTTATTTCAAGATGCAAGGTTAGATCAACAGGATAAGTTTCCAATGTGCACACCAACTACAAGAACTACTATGGGAGGAAAAAAGTGGTAGGCCAACAAACAGATAATCCACGATCTTTCACTGGTTGCTTGAATCAGCAAACCAATCCCAAGACCCCAGAAGTGATGGTGACGTGTGAGACAGAAGCCAACGCTCTCTTAAAAATGTATACTATATATCAGTCTGCAGCAGAGGCAAAGTGCTCAATGTGTAGTTTAATGAAATGGCATTATACATGTAGGTACATGTATTGTTTGATTAATTCATTGGTTGGTAGAACTTTCTGTAATAATCTACTATGACTCCCTCATATATATCTGAGGCTCACTGACATGGGTCACTTGACCATGTGACTGGTACAGCCAAGGAGTTTCAGTACTCACAGGCCCCAGGCTGGATGCCTGATTAACTTGATTGATTGTTGTTTGACAGCCATGTTGAATTTTTTACTTATATGATGGTAATGTTATTAAGCAAGACAGCAATACTGGCACTATGGTAAAACATGAGGTGAGTTGTTTGCTGGTTTAATAAATTAGTCTTTATCACTAAATGCTACATGTTGACAATTGATTACACTTGGAACACACTGCCATAAGCCAGAGGTCTCAAAAATGATATCATACCTGTAATCGTTAGAGAATTCTCTAATTTGGTATCTCCAGGAATACCAGAATTCAGGGAAGCCATGAACAAGTAACATCAAAGGTTTGTCTTCTGGTCCGCTCACTACATAATGTAACTTCACATCCTGTGGGAAGGAACAATTTCTTGACTGACAGTCACAGGCTACAATACATTCAATTGTTGGGTTTTTTCAAGAAAGGTTTAAATGTCACATGACTGAGTTGAATCCGGTTCAGTACATGTACCTGTTTTCACAACTTGGAGGATGTTAATAACCCGATGTACAGGACTATCATTGTCCCGATGATTATTTTTTCTATTTATATAAGGGGTCTGTGCAATTTGTTATGAGGGATAATTTGACTATTCATTAAGGTTTGACCGGTTGCCATTTTGTACCTTGGAAACATGTAAACTATAGTTACGACGCACAGTTATAAAATTTTATGTACTGGTCAGTGATTCGAATCATTTTCTGTGGTAGACGTATACAGATAGACACTCTATGATATTTAATACTGGGTAATTGTTGTTATTTGTTGATTGGAGTGTGACAGTGTAAAAAGTATTAAAAAACGATATTCCCAATGAAACACTAGTATGCAGTCTTAAAACAATGGACCTCAGAAAACCATAAATTATCACTTAAATCTGGTCAGCGAAATTTTGATAATTGGTCTCAAATCGTAGAGTATATTCACAGTGACTAAACTGACAGCTTATGTCTTTATTCATTTGTCAGTCCAACATTTTTTATTTCAACAACCTTTAAGCTACAAACAAAATATTGTTTGCATTATTGCATATGTTACCAGAAACCTTTTTTTTCCCGTACTTTTTACACCATCACTCTCCTACTGACCTAATCAAAACATATGTTGATTATTCTCTGATTTTTTTGTAGATACACTTAACATATTTAACCTACATGTACCTGCAATATGTTTCAAATTTTATTTTTGCAA
Source organism: Mopalia vespertina (assembly GCA_030265115.1). Classification (NCBI taxonomy): domain Eukaryota; kingdom Metazoa; phylum Mollusca; class Polyplacophora; order Chitonida; family Mopaliidae; genus Mopalia; species Mopalia vespertina. The sequence goes on along the minus strand of JAQQZZ010070212.1, from coordinate 10,877 downwards.
AAGGAGATAGTTTAAATTAAAAATCGGGTGAGAAATGCAAATAAAACTTTATTTTATAAATGTAAGGAAAGAAAGGAGGAGTTAGATTATTGTGTCTATGCCTGGTATCCAAAAAAAAAAAAAAAATCTGATATATGTTTTGAGAGGATTTCTATTACCTCCACCACAGGTTGAGATAAAGGCGGGATGTTGGGCTAAGATGAAGGAATTAGCCTAGTATACATGTACAATGTACTAGTCCACAACAGGTTTTTATGGCTTTAGGCTTTTATTTCGACAGTTCAGTCCTGACACAGCTACAATTTTAATCTAAATTTTGGAAAGTAGTCATATTATTTTTTTTAAATGCTTCATGCTCGGATGTCAGCCGGTCAGATTTATGTGGTAGGCATACTGAAATAAAGCCGACATTCTTGTAGGCCTATGACGTTGAAGAATATTTCCAACTTACAAAAAGTGAGGCTTTTTTCTATTATATCAGAACTTTTCGTTCTTGGGAGTAGATGTGTTTACAAGAGGGTGTACTTTAAAGTGCCTGCATGGTGGCAGAAAGATGAGAATTGTAGTTTTCAAATGCACAGGCTTAGCTTTCCAAAAAATAAATATGTACATCCTTAATCTGCAAATGTATAGGCCTATACATGTAGCCTATACGTAGTCCGTGGGGCTCAGACGATAGTTTTTGAGTTATTCCCTGATGGGCAAAAACTAACGCGCCGTCAGGCATTATCAAAAACATAACGTCAGGGCCACTCGGACTAATGTATACGGTACTGAACGTCCCTTATTTATTTCTAAAATGCCCTTTTTTGCTTATTTCAGAAAATGCCTCGTCAATTTTTTAAATTATTTTTTTCTAATTTCTTTTTTTAATTTTATTTTAAACAAACCTCTAGGTAGATGAACTTGTGCTCTCCAAGAGAAGGGTCGGCTAAACACGCTGGTCGCTTGTCCCGGTTTTTGACCCCCAAAGTGGCGCCCTTCGTTTTCACAGTGGCAATTAACATTCGACCAACAGAAAAAACCGAAAACAGCAGCCCGAGTGATAATGATATACAAAGCTGAATGTAAAACACTGCAGTCTGTGCCAAACCCATTGTGATAACAGTTGTCAGACTCCTTTTCAAGGCAAAACAGACACAAAATATCAAAATCTTTATCACTCAGTCGCTCTAGCTATGAAAATATTTCTGTCACTCGATTCGATCAAAGTCTGAGCACTAGTGTGTTGTGGCGCGTTTGTGGGGCACTCTTCATTTGATTTAGTCTCGCGAGACTACATTTGATTACGGGGGTTTCGATTCTAGAAGGCTGATGACGTCTAAATTAATGCAACCCTGACAGTAAATCCACGAATATAATTGACAAATCTATAGCTCTGAAAAGGGCATATTCTCTATCACGAGTGCTGTGACGGTGCAGATATGAAATTTGAGTTTAGTTGGTAGGCCTACTGTTATCTGACCAGCACTCATAGGATTTCTACTGCGGTTAATATATGTATAACTACAGTATAATAGATGCCAAGACGAAAAAGGCTGCAACAAGAGTTTCTTATAGTTCAAACATGCTACACCATTGTAGGCTACAGTTAAAGCATAAGTTATATACTCAATACAATACCGGTAGTCCGGTTCAGATCTACACTGTTCGGGTCTGTTAATTATGGGGCCGTGCCATCCACCCCATCCCATTGGTTGCACTCGATATGCTGGTTCACTTTTATAACGAATTTGATTGGAAGTAATTATACCATGCAGAAGAAACCACCAAGTGGTTTAAGACTATTGCATATTGCTATATTGCAAATAAAACGAGTTATGGGCATTCAGGTAGGCCTCCTTAGATTTTGACACTTTTTACGAAAATTAAAATGTACAATAATTTTTAAATTATTTGGAACACGTCGTGGTGCAAACAGATATATAAGGGGGGGGGGGGGGGGGGGGGGGGAGGTTTTT
>JAQQZZ010070201.1:0-22029 GCA_030265115.1 Mopalia vespertina | reverse complement strand
TGAAGTGGACAATCCGTCGTCATATAAGTGAAATACCCTTGAGTACGACGTTAAACCCCAATCAAACAAACACATAAAAAACAAAACAAATGCAACAACCACATGTGACTGGCCAAGCAAGAAATCATCACTTGAGCTCTGTGGAAAATCAGTCTTGATGAACAAAGAGATTTCTGAGTTAAAATAAATTGTATTTAATTAAAATTGAATGTCTGCCAGGACTTGGGGGAGGAGAATTGGCATCTTTGTAACTTTCCGTTGATGCTAGAACTATAATACAGAATTAAGACTGTCACTGGCAGTGGAGTTAAATATCGCAGATCTCATGACATGACTTACATGCGCTATAGAGATTATCTTTCATGACATGTTGGTATCTATTACATCCAGAAGCCCTCTGGTGGCAATACATGGCATGAGTTGCCTTTTTAACCAGCAGTTCATCCTGGCTGTGATAAGGGTATAGGTCAATCGTTGGTTATACGAGCGTAAATACACATACCTTTTTTCATTTAGGTGTTGAGTTCACTTTGTAGAAACTTTTCTTCTTGTATGTTACATGTACTTTTCAAATCATTTCTTTTTATTCTATATGTAGTTTAAACAGTTATAGGTTTCAAACATTCTGGTTGATGCATGTTCATTTTTTTTAAATTTATTCACTATTATAAATTTTCTCTTTCTCATTTGACATTGTGTAGAAAGTGTCTTGTAATTGCATACTAAGTAAGGTTACCTTAGCATTGTAATGGTATTGGTGACCTTCTTTCCTAGACGGGCCTGCGGCCGTGGCTTAGTGTTTAGCGTGTGCGCTTTCTAGGCCATCTTTGATCGTTCATGGTATCGAGTCTGTCGATCCTCAGGTGTGTGAGTGAGTCACTAAATTAAAACCCAATTCAAACAAACAAATCTTTCCCCGATATCGTGGGATTGTGTCAATCATCTGGTTTAGCTGAAAACTTATTTCATCATTTGATTCCAAACTCTTTGGGCTTAGTCTGGTATAAAAAATGAAGGCCATGGCTTTCATTTAGCTAGATTCTTATCAAAAAAGTTGAATTTTTTTTGGAGACCAAGAGATGTAGACACGGTTGTACCAATGTCATTCACTAATAGCATACACTGCTGTCAATTTAGTTTAATAACCTTGAGCATGGCATACAAAAATCTGTCAATCAATCAATTTGGACAAGTTTATCATAAACTTCTAGTGATCAAAGACCACTTTCACAAAATTTAGTACAACAAAAAAATATCGTATGATAACAAAATTTCATCTGCTATGGCGGAACATTAATTTCCCAACCTAGTGTTTGTATATATAAACACTTCACATTTTGGTTGTGTTCTTAACACTTTGGAAGTACACACATATAGGTGAATTACCCTTAAGGACAGCATTAAGGTTAACAACTGCAATATGGACTTCAGTCTGAAATAAAGATATATTATTATTGTATTATTAACATCAATCAATCTAGTGAATTTTTTTGGTAACTTTTATTTTTTGATGACCAGACAATTAGGGTACAGCATGTTGGCTGATTGTTGTACAGAATTAAACAATTTTGTTCACTCAATAGAAAACTATTCCACACAATTGTGCACGTATATTCATTCTTCATATATTCCATTATGTCCAATTGTAAATAAATTTGTCAATATAGCATGACATGATTAAATAGATATATTTGTATTGTGTTATGGTATTGTATTTGAAATATTGTTATTATGAATTTAAAAATAAAATTAAAATTTGTGTTCTTTTAATAGCAGCACACATTGTCAGTATTCAGGTAATAAACTTTACGTAAAAAAAAAAAAAAAACATTATTAGGCCATCCATAATAATATTTTTGTTTCCCGTAACCCTACCTACCCAAAAAATTCAGGGTAAAAAAAAAAGGAGAATGGTCGGTATTTTTTTTTTATTTGCCATTTTTCAGAAAAGGAGGAACTACTTTTCATTAATTACAAAAAGAAAAACCTCCTCACCCAAAAAGTATCTTGTTTTTTTTCAATAAAAATTGAATACACTGCCATTAAATAAGTGAAGTAGCCTACAGCACGGCCTGAATAACAAGTACATGTGTCAAACAAATTTATTCAGATAACATGACTGTATGGCCCAATTTCAAACAAGTGTTTTTTTATGTTATTAGTTAAAATAATAAAAATTAAAAAAAAGAATGCCTACCTACCTACTTTTTTATATTCTTGTTACGAGAAACAAATATATTATTTTGGATGGCCTTAATTTAGCATTAAAATTATGTATGTATTTATGCATGTACATGCATAATGTCACATCCAAACATAATATTCCCATGTATAGCAGTAGAAGAAAAGAATTCATTTGAAATGGTGATTAGCTGAATGTAGCACCAGCCTGCCTATTTGGTCAGTTGACTGTTCTGTCTTTATAATAACAGGCAGAGGGTTACAAATGTAGGACAGTAGGAGGCAGCTTCCTGTTGGTGGAAGTCATATGGTGGATGATCAGCTATAAATATATCTCCAGTTTCATTATCCTCTGGCTAAAGGGCAGTTTGTTTGAAGAGTAGCAATGCTGCCTTTACAGTTTACTTAGCACTGGAAACATTATGGAAACACTTCACATCTTGGTTGTGCTAGTGTCAATTATTGTTGGAATACACTGCCATCACATAAGTGAAATACCTTTAAGCACGGCGTAAAACAACAATCAATCAATCCATCATTATATTCTGCTATCTTTTGTTAGGTATTAATGATCATGTCAACTGTGAATATGCTTAAAGTAAATATAACTACACAACACTGTTGTGTCAACTAGTGTGTGATAAAATTTTCATGCCAACAGCTGGGATGACTTTGAATTCGCACGTTTGTTTTCCATATCAATTTATTCTGCAACAAGGTTTAAACACAGGTTGACAGCAGTGTATTTATCCACCACCAATGTGGTTATTCAATGCATGATAGTAAATAATGTATCACCATACGACCTGTACACAGATCTACACGTAAACAAGAAATAAATAGGGAAAACCCGCTGAGGAAACATTCCTGTCATGACACTGAAGTGATCTGCCTGCTAAGCCACATAGGTCTCTAGCTGTTTCATACCACTAGCTGTTTCATACCAACAGCTTTTAGGCAGATTTTCGAATATGAGAGGTGATTTCCCCAAAGATTTCAATACTTTATTCCAAAATTAAAGCTGACAAGATTGTCATTTAGTTATGTTAGTGTAGAATATTTAAAAAGGCTACTTCACTGTTGTCTTTACATGATGTTTGTTACTGTATCAGGGATTCCTTTCATACAGTCCCTCCGACTATTAAGGGCAGCTTGTTTTGAGAATAACTATGCCATCTTTACCTAGCACTGGAGGAAGATTAACTGTCCAACTCTATACAAACACTTCACACTTTATGGTTGCGCTAGTATTGGAACACATCGCTGTCATATATATGAAATATCCAGAGTAATTCAATCCATCAACCCACCTTTCATTACTAAAAGTGGGGGTCTGGGAGGTACATGTAGCTTCCTGTGGCCCTGGTGCTCTCAGAGATACATGTAAGGGGCAATGTGAAGCCGATCTGTTTTTGATGTCATTGTATTATGCCCGTGGCTGTACTGTATTTGTTCTGTGTCTTCGTTTGTTTGTGAATAAGATGATCACTGTGTAAAACACCAATGAATCAATATGTTAATGTTCATGTTACACCAGTTCATACTTGTGATGATACTTTTGTTGACAGCTCTCCAGTTACAGATGGGGAAAACAACAGTCATGCATCTTGTTCCCAGAGAACATTTACCAGAGCCCAATAATCAAGGTATTGTTTTTTCTTGTGACACTTTCCCCAGGGATTCATTCTAGGAATAATTCCCGGACTCTGGTGTATATCTCCAGATAAAACTCTTAATCCTGTTAATAGTTTAGTGAACAGAGTTCAATAATGCCAAGTAATGAGGGGTTCATGAAAGGTCACTGCTTCAATTATCCAATGAAAAGCTTGCCAAGATCCAGTCCAGGGGTTTTCCTAGTTTATATTTATCAAGGGTAAGGAAGTTGCTCTGTGATTGGTCAACCAGTTGATGCAGTTTGTTTTTTGACAAAATCTACTTGTATCAGCAATAAAATATTGGGAATCGAATTTAGATCTAGATTCAATGAGATTGATGTTCTTAAATCACAATCTTAAAAAAGTCCATGGTAATGTAGCCCTTATGATTATTGGGGTGGTGCCCCTCAGCTCCAGCCAATCACACTGGACCTTTGATTATGACCTATAAATGTGACGACCTTGCTCATGGTTGTTTCTGTAGCCAACAAACCAAGCAAGTAGAATAATTTATACAAATGACCATAAAAGATTTTAAATCTCTTGGTTGTGGTCAATAATGTGACAGCATCTGCCCTGCTTGTTGTTGTTTGTTTGTTTGTGATTTGTAAACTGTTTGGTCTGTTTACTTTTCTGTAAGCCTGTTTGGTGAAAAGCTGCTGGATCATAGTCTGCTTTCCTAGAACTTATGAGCATACATTTTCTCTCAAAGCCCTTAGGTCATGAACCCAAATAACAATGTGATGACAGGTCAGAAAATGTATGAGAAATATTTTATCTAATGAGAAGAGATAATCCTTTACTGCTTGCCAGGCAATGTAGTTTCTTCATTTAAATGTCAGATGATAGATAAGCAAACTTAATTTTGACCATTTTGGTGTGATAGTTAAAATTTCTGTTCATATTTTTAGCGGCCATGACTCTCTATAAACTTTACTTAATGGCTGTTCACAACAATATCTTTCTGCTGGCTGCAGTATATTATATTGACTGCACAAAGAGAAATCTGGGTACACTAGCAATATCAAACCCTGAAATGAGTACAATTAAGAGTAAACAAGGTGAAAAACAGTGATTAATTGAATTGTGCATGTTTATGTTTGAAGGTCAACTGAAGAAGGATAAGAATGGAGAGAGTACCTGTAGTAACTGTTGTATTATCCTCTGACGGCCGTGTATCAATGGACAATGGCTGGGGGTAGTAAATTCGCCTCAATCAGTCTTTCAGCTGTGCTCACCTGCAGTCCCTTCTCCCCCTGTTATCAATCTGGATCGGAACCACCAGGCCATAGACATGTTCAGTCAGTATACTCCAGTCACTCTGGATTCCTACCACCAGACCATATACACTATTATACAGGTACCATCAGAATGCCCCGGTCAGTTGTTTTAGCTACAAACACTTACAGATCGGCATTCATGTCTACTTCAGCCAAGACCTTTTCTGCACTACTATTTTTGGGAGTCACTTGACCAATGACAAACACTACAACGTGATATTTGGGCAGGAAGGATTTAAAATTGTGCTGTGCGTTGATGACAAAAAAACACAGACCGGAACTGTGTTGAAACCATCATCATCCAATCAGTGTTTATGATTCACCGTATCAGCTATGGTGCGGTTTAATATTGGGGCAGGGGTGGCTGTATTGGCCAGCAGGCTAATACTGGACAATACTGAATGATTAATTTCTACCTTTATTTATCATGTGAACATAGTGAAAAGGCGGATAATTAATTCTGATTATGATTGACCAGATGCCTGATGGTGAACTGTGTTGTAAATATATATATATATATCTATTCAGAGAATGTGAATTCCATCAATTGATCTACAGGATAGTGGACTGACCCACCGGTCTTCTGGTGTTCCATTTACCCTCGATTTACTCTTAACAAGACTCGATTCTAACAGAAAACTACATGTACTTTTGCTTGTTATTTAAACTTACTGGACATGTAGCTCAAGATAATTTAACAAAAATATGGTTTATACAGTTTTCATAATTCTGTAGTGCTTTTTCCTCTTTTCTGCATGCTACTTTCTTAATATTTTCTCTCTGAATGAAATAAATACAGATATACTTTGTTTAGTTCAAAAATTTAAATATATATATACACGTCACAGTGCTTACAACCTTCATCTTAAATACATGTTAGATTATCTGGCTTCATTTGAATCTGTGAATTCAATAAGGACCTGATCACCCCTGGAAAAAACTTACAAACATTGTCAGATTGAAATCCTATGAATAAGCTTAAGGGAAGAATTTTGCAAAGTATCCAGGTAAACTGTTGAGGGTAAGGAGGGAGCTTCCCGTTGCTCTAGTGCTCTATGCGCTATAGGTCAACATGGAGCCGATCTGTTTATGTCCCTGTATTACGTCCTGTGATTGTCTCTGTTCACAGTTTTGTTGAAGGTGGTTTCCTTCACCCATTGGGCTGGCATGCCGTCATTTGAGTGAAATAACCTAAAGAACAGCGTTGAACCTCAAACAATGTACAAAAACCATAAGTTAGGTTCACAATGTAATTTGTGGCCTCTTATGAAATTCCAGGGGTGTGTTTTTCACCATTACCATGATGTGTGTGTGGAGCAATAGCCTTATTAAATCCACGGTTCATTTCTTTCTTGGCTCTTGTAATTTACATTTCATAGATGATTACAATTGTTTATTGATATACAATGTACATCAACTAAAGGTCTAATTTTACTTTTCTTAGTCTTGTTTATAGTTTAGACATTGTATTTTATTAAATTTGCAAGATTTCCTTATGCATGTATTCAAATTTCATACAGATTTTTTTAGACTATTTAACGTAGTGTGCAATGGCTTTTTTTGTTTTTTTTGTCCTGATCTGAAAGATGAAAAGGTATGGGGAAAATTAATGGGAGGTTGAAAATTGGCAAAAACTTGTTGTATAAATTTTACCACGTTCAATTACAGTACATACTTGCCATTAATAGAAGATTTGAGATGTAAATAGTATTATTATAATTATCAAAGATGTGTTGTTACTTACTTTCATGAATTTTATGTGAGTTTTGTTGTCATCAATCCATCGTTATTTCATGATATACACATGTATGTGTTAATTGAATTAAAGACAAGTATGTATTGTACATGTAGTAGTAAAGACGACTTGTTCATTTCTACATATCTTTATCTATTTTATCTTTGTTCAGTAACTTCTGTGCTATCAAATGTAAGCAGTCCATGTATCTGCTTACTTGTAATCGTTTAATTCTACATTTTAAACAGCTTATTTTGAATGAATCTTTATTACATTGAATTATTGTCTAAAACAGGATACCACTTTGAGGTTTGTGTTGTGTTTTATGATAAGAAAAGCAACAAATTAAGAAAATGTGGTTTTCCATGTACCAACTACCAACATGGATAAAAGTCTTATTTGAGCTCCATTTGTACATAGCTTTCTTGTACGGTTAAAAAGAGGCTATTTCAATGTTGGCAGTAAACATAAAAGAAAATTCTTGATCTGCATCCTCTCAGCAAGCAATTTTTTTATTTTACCACCCAAAACAGTTGTCTTTCACCACGATAAATTTACTCTGGTAATTTGATCATGTTTCAGACTCTTTGGTTTGAGCTTTGCAGGACTTTGCTCAAATTTTGCTGTGTCTGTTATCTGTGTTATTTGCTATAGCCAATAATGAACTGTATATTTTAGAGATTACTTTGTTTTAATCCTATCAATCTGTAGATTTAAGCTTTCTATTCACATATTTTTGTATTTGCTTATAGACAGCAGGTTGTTCATGATCAGTCAGAAGAATTATGGCTTGACTGGCTTGAGAACATAAAATTTTGAGAAAAAATGTAAAACAAAGTGAATGCATATCCAGTTTCAGAAGTTATGTTCGAGTTGCTAAATTAGAAATTAAGTTCAGCTGGAATAGTTACTGATTCCCCTTTTTCTACAAACTACATTCTGTGTATACATGGCCTGCTGTCCTCTAGCTGCTTCATCAACAAATAGCACAATTAATTCCAGAAATTTATTAAACACTACAGACCAAAGAACTGAAAGTCAACACTTTTCTCTGCAATATATGTTTTTTCTCAGTCCATTAACATTATTTGTTCTCTTTGCATGGACTTAAATGTAGATGTTCTTCATGTATGCTTAGTCTCGACCATTGCAATTTAAGCAAGATATCTGGATCTTATTTTAATGCCTTTTAACAACTTGTAATTTGATTCGACCATGAAGTCCAGAAATGCATTGTGACAACTATTCATGTTGACTACATTTCAGTTTATCTAAACAATCTATGGTTGTGAACAGTCCTGGTGAGGGCTTAAATAAAACCGAAATATACCGTCAACATGAATTGGCCTTTTTTTTATTTTATAAGTAGTCCTCATACTCTATCGAGTCAAATTTTTCAACAGAAATTCAGCTAAAAGTCCAGTAAAGTTATTAACATTTTGAATATAACCGTAATGGTCCAGTGGTTATTCAGTGTTAATTGGCCAGTGACTGGATTGATTGATTTCAGTATTCTCAACAGTTTAGAAATGCAAGACTCAAATTTTAGAATTAGAAATTAACTGTGTTAACATTGTCTTAATTTTGTTGCTGTAAGATTCTTGCTAATGGGACTAGCCATTTGACACAATAACTACAAGGTCAGTATACTGTAACAATGATAATGACTTAGTTAATAAATCACAGCTGGCAATAACAACCCACAACAGGAGTCACTTTAGACCCCAAAACTTTGATTACTAATTCTTCCGGGTAACTTTTAATCATATTTTGACTGAATAGTGTATTTAAAAGCTGTCCATCATTGTTGAGCTACATGATATGAAAATTATGTGTCTTTGAAAATTAGTGGAGAATACAGCTACTAAACTCGTTTCCCATGCAAGTATAAATATGATCCAAAACAAAGAAATTTGTATTCCTTAAAGTGTCCAAAAAAAAAAAAAATGAAATAACTACATACAATTAAACCTCTGCTAATTTAATTGTAAAATCAAAATTATTATTTGAAGAAATTATTTAACATAATTTCATCTCAATTCTAAAACTGCTTGTTAGAAATATGAAATTATTTAAATCAAAGATCTTTATACAAAGCACTGTCAAATTTACTATGTTGAAATTGAATATCTTGTAAAGGTGTTGTGGGATCTATAAAGATTATCCATCTACACAATTGGAACAATAGTAAATGAAATAATCCCAATGCTTTAATGAGACTTTGATTGAAGGATGCATGAATGAAATGCTATAATGTTATCCCCTTGTTTTGATTATTGAATATTGGGGAGAAATTTTTTTTATATCTATTATTATTATTGAATCTGTACAGTTCAATAGATGTTCATCAGATGTTTTATGTATAAGTGGAGTTTTGAGTATAAAGATGTAGTTATGTTAAACAAATGCTGTGATTTTCTTTCCCCTGATAGTTTTGTACTATTATTATATTGTATTGTAGTGGATTGGAGTCACCACAGAAGCCATGGTCATTTGAAAATTTGCTTTTTGCATTCTCCATATTTTAAAAATGTCTTCACGTGTTCCAAAATAGGGGATTTGCACATTGTAAATTAAATTTGATATTTCCAAATCCAGCAACATGGGCACGATAACAGGCAACCCATTTGTTTCCATGAATTCCTACACTAGTTTGATTAAGTGTGCGACGAGATACAAAGATAAACAAGGTATTGAAGTGGAAATATTGAGAGCACAAATGTCCATGGCTTCTTTACTATACTAGTTGATGATTTGGTTTACTACATAAAGTAACCATTTTCCCTCTGTCTGTAAATACTGAAACCTAGAGCTCCCTGTCCCTTACTCTCATCTTCAGTCACATTGATTACACAGCTCTCTTCAACTCCAGTCAATAAAATCTTTAAATAACCTTTTCTTGTCTTCGTTCTTTCAATGAAATTGAACAGTCAACCTGTGCAAGTATATAAACTCCCACGAAGGTAAGCCTACTTTTGAGTGGCACTTTCATGTGAGTAACCACTCTTGATGGTGATACATGTATTATTCACTTTGAGGAGTAAAGTAAGTCTTTATTCTGAATTTACCTAACCAAAGCTGGGTTTGATCAGTCCGGGGTAAAAAAAACACCTTCGTTTTCCAGTACTTGAATTTTGCCGACAACTAATACACATTGAAAATCTATTTGGAAACATTTATAAATATAGAAAAATATTGTTCAATTTTTTTTTCTCAAATATAAGGATATAAGCCTGGAATTGAAAGATTTCTTGAGCAGATACAGAATGTTGGGCCCATTGAGACAAGGGTACCATAAGTGATAACTATGGAGTACCAAATTGATTTTGAGGAGAACAGGGTTTCCCCATGGTTATGCAAACTTAATTTAGGAAGACCGATTTATAGGTTTCCCAAATTGTTTGCAGTCTTAGTCTTAATTTGCATTTTGCCACTGATTTTGACAAATTTTATCATCCCATTATCAATAAAGATTGTATTTTAAAGCAATTTTACTTTATTTTTTACAAAGGCACATTTATGTATATAAAAAAAATCAGCAAACCAGAAGAAAATGCAAATGTTACAGGACCTATTTTAAGGTTTTGCCAGAAAAGATTACAGCACAGACCTCCAAGTCCATTATCAGGCAAAATATAGGTTGGAAAATTATGTATTAATATTTTGTTGGCAACTCTGGATCACAAATATGTTAATTGGGTGACAAATCAATAAGTTTGAAAGTACATGTATTAATCCATCCACCATTTGACTGTTTGAGGTTGTCGGTCTGTTCATTTTTTTGTTTCGGACCTTTAATTTGAGCACCACTTATCAGAGGGGAATATTCCATGTGGCATGATGTCACACAGGATTGATCTTTGCATGTCTGCCTTTAGATAGACCACCTGCTGCTCAAGTCTGCATTTGATTTCTGGCACTTGGCTTGAGAACTGCATCATATATGTAAAATACCTTTAACACCAATTAATTTTAAAAAATGGCACAAATTCAGATAGCTAATCATCACAATGTTGATTTTATTTGGGTTTTTACTGCAACTCACTTGAGCTCTTGCTGTTAATATCAACGGAAAAAAACTTTTTTATTTCTCAGAATAAAATTATTATAAAACTAAATAAATTACTTTACCTAGTTGAAATGTAGTCCAAACTTAGCTCAGCAGGATTTCAGTGGATGCAAATTGAACATCGATAATTTCAGATGACAGTACCTCAAAGAAATCCCAACAGACCAGTTAAATACAATTTTGTTCTGCCATCAAAGTCTCTAGTAAAAACAGTATCCAGAAATTTTACAATAAACCTTTTTGACCAGATGAACACTTGATACGTAATGACGCCAGCATGAGCTCTATTCATACAATCAATTCTGTATACAACAGATGAAGACCTCACATTAACACCCGATGAATAAGATAACTCTTTAAAACATCTTGTATATCGGCGGTGTTAAGAATGACACATTGCCAAATTGCTGCTGTCCCAGGGATGTAAAACATGTCCAACTCTCAATTCCTGTCCTCAATGCAACAGTTTATCGCCCATTATATGGTGTCTCCAGGGTGAAGGTTACTATTGGTTCCACTGTATTGACCACCGCTGTTAATGAGGAACTGATCCAGTTACCAAGTAACGGGAAATCCTTGTTCTACGACTGCTCATACACAACAGTCAAGACAAAAGGATCAGATCACAAAGAACAATCATGTGTTGTACACCTCTTCAATGACTGGCTGTTGGTTTTTCTTACTTGGATGATCTGTTAATGGCTGACACAATCGCTTTATACAAGTTCTGCTGTCACTGGATCGAGGTAAATCCTGCATGATATTTCCGATAAGTGATATAGAATCCTACAAAAACAATCAAATACAATTGCAAGTTAATAGAGAGATCAAGGGATAAAATATCACTGACAGACTTTATCATCAAGTGAAATTTGGAAAACTAGAAAACAAATATTCATTTTGATAATTGTTATACGTTTCGTCAAGATTTGTTGACAACTTGTCAAGTGGCATTAAACAAAACTTGGCATTGCATGGATTTTGGTTGATGCTGTGCATAATAATAAAAATGTTGCACACTGGAGTGTGGGATATTGAGAATTATTTTTCTGTCCATCAATGTTATCTCCTCCTCGCTCACCTACATGAGAAAGCAGATGCTGGCCCAGTTTCATAGAAAGTTACAATGTTAGACTATTTAGCTTATGTTTCTCACTCATTCAATTTGTCCTTAACACTGAAACAAATACATTCAGTATAACAAAACAAGTACTGCAAGTTTGAGAATGGAACATCCTCATTTGTCAGCTCTTGACAATTGATGTTGAACTCTCGCTTCATGCTCGATGAGTATCAAATGTTTTGAGCTGACAAATCATGATGTTTAATTCCCAATGATACAGTATTTGTATATTCTCCATGACCTTGGATTTTTATTAAAATATTACAAATAAATCTTCATCAACTACAATTTTAATCATCAATCAAAAAAAATCAACATTAATCCAGATTATGTCAAAATAACTCACCATTGTAGCTAAATGCTGACTTATTTTGTCTTCCATAATTTTTCGTTGTAATCCTGAAACTATACCCCTGATAAATAACTTTTCTTGCTCTCTTTGATCCACTTCTTCTTGAACTCTCCTAGAGGATGAAATATTCAAGTTTGTTTATTTACACATTTACATCTCTAATCATTCAAGTTTAAATTGACAAATACCTGTATCACATAACTGATGGTTGATTGATTGTTCAAGTATATTTAAGCAAGCCACAATTCTGATTTGGTGACTTTGCATGTGGGAAAAGCAGATGATCTATTGTTTAGCACTGTAGTTAAGGCCATTTCCTGCACAGTCAGTCCAGAAACCCACGCTACTTGGAACCATCAATTACAATATACAAGGGATTTGTTTGATTGGGGTTTGACGCTGTACTCATGGGTATTTCACTTATATGACGACATGCCAGCACAATGGGTGAAGGACACCACTGGACACAGACAAGATGGGACAAATACAGGACGTAATACAGACACCACAAACAGATCGGCTTCCTGTTCCCCTTTAGCTCTGAGAGCACCAGGGCAACATGAAGCTCCCTCCAACCACCCGCTTGTTTGATTGGGGTTTAACGTCATACTCAAGGATATTTCACTTATATAATGACGGATGCTCCACATCACACTGTTCCTTGCCTCATTACGGTGGAAAACAGAGAGGAAACCTCGTAAAAACCACCCCTGCTATTGCCGGAGCCACCTGGACTCACTCATATACCTGATGGAGAACAGACGGACTCAGTCCTGTGAATGGTACATGGTAGTAAGATTAGTAAGCGCACACGCTAACCAGTTTGCCACGGCCGTCTTCAAATAAATAAAAGAAATGTAAACCTTGTTAAAATTGCAGTGCCAAGGGTTTATGAAAAAACTGGAACTGGGGCAACTTGGCTAGGGAAATAATTGGTGTTTGATGCCGTGCTTAGGGGTATTTCATTTATATGCAGCGGTGTATTCCAACAAAACACTTGCTAGCACAACAGTAAATTGTGATGGGTTTTGGATACTGTTGGAAAGTAAACCTTCCTCCAGTGCTAAGTAAAGACAGTATTGCTACTCTTCAAACAAACTGCCCATAGCCACAGGGCTCCTCCAGTTCTAAGTAAAGACAGTATTGCTACTCTCCAAACAAACTGCCCATAGCCAGAGTGCTCCTCCAGTTCTAAGTAAAGACAGTATTGCTACTCTCCAAACAAACTGCCCATAGCCAGAGCGCACCTTGCTAGAGTAAAAAAATATTATAAAATACTTGGGACCCATTTGGCCTCATCGGTTCAGAGCAGTAAATTTCCTTTGTTACAACACTGAAAAAGCATACTAACCTGTCACTCACCTGTTCATTAGAAATCCCTGAAAAGCACTATGCTGTAATGAAAAGATTTACCTTCCTTTGAAATAATCACATGACCAGCTGGCCGTGTATACTTACAAATGGAAAAATTTGTAGAAACATCAAAGTTTTTGCCACAGAAAGTCCGATCACAGTTGGAATTTGGCAAGACAGTGAATTTAAGTGTCACAGGGCCGATTTTAAAAACTGCCGGTAAAACACATTCGACTTTTTCCCATTGATTCCTCCTAACACAGGTAAAGTTGATGTTAAATTCTACAAACTGCCCTTGGAAGATAGAACAACAGGTGGGCAAACACACCCCCTCCACGGTTAACCTTTCTCCACCCAACATTGAGGCTGACGACGGGTGAACCTTCAATAAATCTGGAAAAGATAAATAATAGTTAAATAAGGTAATTTGTCTGTCCACCAGCAGTTATTTGTTAATATTTGTTAACCCCCTCTCAATCTATCCATTAAGATATATGTAGTATGTTGGCCATTAAATGTAAACAACAGGCTGCTGTGAAAAAATAACAAAACATAATATTAACAATAACTGGGTGCTAGCACCTATCATTCTAATACACCTTCCCGACCTTTATCAATAGGCACATTCGACTGGACATTTTCGTTAAGCATGGGGAAGCCGTGTTCCACTAATTTCGTTCGACTTCTACATTCTTAAAGTTTTGTTGAAATTTTTTTTTTTAAAATGTGTCTCCCACACCAATTTAGTTTGCTCATTTTTCGATTATTGTATGTAAGCATTTGTTAGTCCAAAATAAAACAAAAAGTACCTGGTAACAATTTAAAAATGAAACGACTTCACCGTGTTTATCGAAACATCTAGACAAATGCACTTTTTGACAATTAATGGCTGACAAGCACACAAGGAACTCGCCATATTGGATATAAATTAATGTGCGAAAAATCAATTCAACGGACATATTTTTGTGAAGTACTTTTTTCTTCTGCGCAGCTATTTACGTACTCAAGAAATCGTCCAGTCAAATGTGCCTATGGACATTATTGGGGAAAGAAGGACACTTTTTTTTTTATCTGAATGCTTGCCGAATTCTTTTTTCAATCAAAACACCATACAATTTGACCATGCAATGGATGAATTGGCAAAATTCAACCCCTTTTTTGAGATTTCCACTGACCTGTTTTTATAGTATTTATTGGCGTTGTCTGAACAACCTTGTCACTGAGCTCGAACAACTGTCTTCCAGGTAAATTAACATTAGTGGAATATGTGAGATTTATAACATCCGCTGTAGCTGATCCTGGAACATCCTCTGATCTGTTACAACACTCAGCATTATATCCAGCCTGTACTCATCAACAAACAACAACAACAACATAGCTTTGAGAGAAAATCACATGACCAGTTCCACCAATCAAAATCACTTCAGTCACAACAACAATCTTGGAAATTTGAAACATACTTACCACTAAAAAAAAAGAAAACTGGAAATAAACAGATTATTAAGTTGTAAAGCTTTAGTCTTTCAAGAATATTCAAGTGTAAATTACATTAAAATCAAGCAATTAAACCCAATTTCTTAAAAGATACAATTTGCACTTTTTCTGCAAATGATAAATGTATCTAAAAAAATTGTCTACATATGTTTGTGGTTATATCTATTATATTCCCATAAGACTAAGGCTTCACACAAAAAATATGAAAGTAAGTATACAAATTTCAAAGTTAATTTAACATGTGTTAATACTAGTAAACACAAAACATTAGACAAATGTGGTTTTATTCATAGAGAATCAGTAATGTTACAATTTACAATCTTAAATCAAACAAACTCAACAAAAACGTTTTCAGAAATTATTTGAAGTTGAACATTTTCATTTCTTACCAATGTGATGAGTTGTCTGGAAGAAAAATTAAAAAAAAAACAAAAAAAAAACAAGAAAATACTCCCATACCAATTTAGTCTGCTCATTTTTCATTTATCCTATATAAGCATTTGTTAGTCCAAAAATAAAACCGAAAATACCTGGTAACAATTAAAAAAACCAAACCTTTCCCTCATGTTATAGTTGAATATCTTACCTTACTAGTGACTAGAAGACTGGAGTTGATTGGTCTATGCATCATATAATTACCATCAACAGTACACTACTAATGGTTAACAACTTAATTTAATAACATGCATTTTCCGGTTTTGCTCCTTTAACCTGTTGATTGAGCATTTTAGCTTCTAAATAATATCATCTGATCATTAATGTAAATAAGACTATACTGGTTGAGTTATTACACCTTGTTTTAGATTATTTAACTCATATGAACTCATAACAGACAGGTTAGACAGCCGACTGGGTGAAGTAAACCACCCTTGACGCCACTGGCAACAAACCATGACAAAGTAAGACATAACATGCAAAACAGAGACATCACAAACACATTAACTTCATGTTGCGTGTTAGCTCTGAGAGCACCAGGGCAAGAGAAAGCTCTGCCCATTGTCGCTAAAGGACTTACAGGACTATTAGTTTAAAAGATGATACAATTCGTCGGCATTAGGTACAACACAAATAAATAATAGAAATTCTTAGCTAATATTATTCAGAATTTTATTATCTCAGTTCTCAATGTGGGTAGACTAACAGGCAGAACTAAACCCATGTGGATATACAAAGAAACAGAATTGAACCTGTGTGGATATACAAAGAAACAGAATTGAACCTGTGTGGATATACAAAGAAACAGAATTGAACCTGTGTGGGTACACCAACAGACAGAATTGAACCCATGTGGGTACACACTAGACAGAACTAAACCCATGTGGATATACAAAGAAAACAGAATTGAACCTGTGTGAGTACACCAACAGACAGAATTGAACCCATGTGGGTACATAATAGACAGAATTGAACCTGTGTGGGTATACCAATAGGCAGAGCTGAACCATGTGGGTACACAATAGGCAGAATTGAACCTGTGTGGGTATACAAATAGGCAGAACTGAACCATGTGGGTACACAATAGGCAGAACTGATCCATGTGGGTACACAATAGGCAGAACTGAACCATGTGGGTACATCAACAGAAAGAATTCAAAACCTGTGTGGGTATACCAATAGGCAGAACTGACACACATGGGTACACAATAGGCAGAACTGACCATGTGGGTACACCAACATGTGTGGGTATCCTTGTCTGGTAGAAGAGGGTCCAAGATCAGGCAAATATAAAACCTGAATATCAGACATCAGAAGTCTTTAGAAAAAATATATTTTTTTCGAAAATGCCATATTAGTCTTCCACAGTTTGGGTTCTTGGAACAATTTTATTGTGATTTGCAGAAGGACAAAAATGTAATTTAGTGTAATAAAAAGAAATGGTATTCACAGCAAGGTTTTGGCTACCCCCTTACCCCTGCCCCATAGGGTTGAGAGCACCAAGACAACAGAAGGCTAGCTTTATCCAACCAGAGCAGGGTCTTGCGAGCAATCGTTAGTGTCTTGCACTGTGGAAACTCATGTCACCTTCTGCGTACCCAATCACTCCCCTCACCTCGAGATTCCTGCAGGAGGACCTTTTACACATGTGATATTGAGTGTTCAATGATGTTACACTTCAATATACCACAACATAGTCTAAAGTGTTACACAGATGTATGGGTACATGTATTCGGTTGTACAGTACAAGTTAGGCCGTCATTTTACAGCTCCACCCAATGTTCACAGTTTAAGGAAGCACAGGCAGCGTAGAGTTCCTAAATAAATATACTCACAAGAAATACAGTAAAGTCTCCAAATATTTCACAATTTTGGCTCAGAACAGATAACTACAGACCTGCCAACCCTAGATGAAATTTATGTGAAAAATTTTTTTTTTTAGGAAAATATTCTTACCATTTTGTGTATTTTTGTGTTACAGCATAGCAAAAAATATTAATTTCTGTGCGTATTTTGATGGCCTATTTTTGATGGTGTATTTAACATAAATTATGTGTACAAAATACTCCAGAATACACCGGGTAGGCAGGTATGTAATTATTTCCCTTAGCATTCTCCTGTTTGTAATATAGAAGTAAGAACTATACATTTTTAAGATCATCGATATTTTACTTATCAGAGCTTTTCCATATTTGTTATATAAAGGATAAAGATGAAATGCATCTTAATATGTCCGCGCAGAGGTGATAATTTGCCAAGCATTCCCCCATTTGTATTATAAAAGATAACATGTAACCTCTTGAAATATTTCCAATTCAGAAGCATTCGGCCATATGTTATAGAAGAAGAAAAATGTGTAATGTATATACACATTTCTAATTCACTGGTAATAATTCCCCTTATATTTGCTCATTTGTAATAGAAAATATAATAAGTACTGGTAATAGTTAAACATAATGTTTAATGTTTGCTCACATAATGTGTAATTTGTAATGGAAAAAATAATATGCAATATCTCTTAATATTCCCACTCCACAGGTGATGCATGTTATTCCCTAAGCATTTGGCCATTTGTAATAGAAATATAATAAGTACTGGTAATAGTTAAAAATATTTATAATTGACAGGTGATAATTCCCTTATGATTTGTCCATTTGTAATATAAAACAGAATCTGTAATATCTCTAAATATTTGTAACTTGAGTTAAAGATACAAATTTGTAATGACAAAAAAAACACTATTTCTAATCCAGACCTCAGAATTCTGTTCTGAAGTGCAAAGTTATAAGAGCTAAATATTGTCATATGTCCAAAAATATGTGACATAGTCTAGAGTTAATAATATGCTTAGAAACATCAATGCTTGAACTTTTTAAAATTAATAAAACTGTAATTTTTATAAACAATACAGTAATTAGATTTTCCCCAGAGCTGTTTTATGTAACCTTTCAGATACAGGGTCGCTTAGTTAGTTTCTTGTTTGGCATCCCTTAATTGATGCAGTGTTTAAGGTAAATTGCATAGTAATTAATTTGCCCCAACAACAATGTGAAATTCCAGCTCCTTGGTTGATCATCCACAGAGTTGAGTGATAGGTGTTTAACGCTGTACCAATGGAAATTTGACTCCTGTGACTATATATAAAGGGCACCCCAACAGACACAGGATAACTAACTACATCTATGGTATGAAGTGTTTTGCAATGCTGGAGAGAAAGTGCCTTCAGTGTGAAGTATTAGCATTACTACAGTCAGGACATACTGCTTTGAGACAATAGGCCTAGATAAGGAAATTCCAAATCAAAATCAATCAAGACCAATAAATTTCAAGAAATCAAACATGTCTAAATTGCATTATTCCCTCTGATGAGCTTCGCAAAGTTAGACACACATGGATTCATAGTAATTAAATATTCCCGTTAATCTTAAATCCATTGTCATGGTTATAAAATAGATTACTTATTGAATCACCATGTATCCATATATCTTTCACGGACATTACTTGTAAGAACAGCATTAAACACCAATCTAATACTCTTAAATAATTCAAGATCAGTATATCTTCACATATAAAAAATGTTACAGCCAATTATAGCTTCTAACATCATTGAAACAAGTCTTGTTTTCCTGCAAAAATCGTGTTTGTTTTTTTTTAACGAGGTTTCCTCCAGATTTTCGACCGTAATTAGGCAAGGTATAATGAAGTGGACAATCTGTCGTTATTTAAGTGAAATACCCTTGAGTACAACGTTAAACCCCAATCAAACAAACAAAACTAACATGTGTTTTCTGTAGCACTTTGGCAGCCAGTAACCTGGAGCCACTTTGTGAAAATGTGCTGCAACTAAAAATACTCAACAAAAAATTTACATTCAGAGAAATAAGACTTTAATCAATTTTATCATGTTTGTTGCACTACATTTTGTGGAAGTGGCCAGTCCTTATGTATATGACAGTATAATATTTATCAGACAAAATCATAAATGTTAAATATGCAGCTTTAAATAACATAGTTTAAATTCTAGTACAATGATGTCATCTTTTAACCTCATGTTTAAAATGGCTCTTTTTGCTATAATATGGACCCAATTTCCATGTGAACTCCGGCCCTGTGTCACACTGAACTCAAATTTTGCACGAAGCCTTAGGTTTAAGTCCTTAACAAGATTATCAAAACAAATCCGGACTTTCTATGTAAATTCAATGTGTCACCGTTTAACACCATGTTAAAATGGCGCTTTTGGGGATATACCTGTGAAATATACAATCTTTGATGAATACAGCTGTTTAGCATTTTTATAAACATACTTTCTTTATTTCTTTTTAAGATATATTTTTAATATATCTTTACCTGTGTGTACTTATATCTTTTGCTTTGAAATCAAGTGGGTCATATCACAACAAAATATTTTCACTACCTGTTATATTCTAGGACATATTTAACATTTGGATATATATTTTCAGATACAATTTAAGCTTATATATTGTGCATGTATATAGTAATATTTTATACAATTATTCCCCTAACAAATGCTTACATTACCAGGAAGGGCAGTTTAAAAGCATTTCAATGATTCAACAATTTCTTTTAGAAGTATCAGGAACAAGTGGTCTCAAAAAACTTGTCTCAGTCATTTGTATTCAATCTGTGCATTTACATTTTTTTTTAATATTTCAACAGTCCAATATTTTTTTCAATAATTTCTATCAACATATAAATGTGGTGGAAACCGCAGGGATGGATGGACATGAAAGAAACTAATCGATGTGAGGGGGTTTTAACAAATAACTGTTAGAATATCATTAGAAAATAACACTCTATAACAGGCAGAAGAAATATTTTATCATGAAAATAACTTGGACCAGGTCTTTTCAAAGAAAAAGAAAAAAAAAAATGAATATGTGGTACCATGCAAATGACATGAAGTATGCTATGTTTAAAAGTAACCTCTTCAGACGCATTTCCTCAAAAGGAAGTTGGACAAAAGTCTTTTCTAAATGCATTCATCTTTATTTAAGTGGAGTAAATGGTTATTGCACATTTTCCGCCCTCTATATCAATAAACTGATCTGGGGTGGGGGGTACTTCACCAGTTTTGTTACAGGAAATAGAAACGGGCGTATTATTTTTTTACTAAAGGTATAAATGCACCAAAATACAGACCCCTTAGTCCCGATTCAGGAAAATACATACAAAAGTTTTACAATTTTGTTATTTTTACATGTATGTATTAAAGTTTTGTTTATATCAATATTAAAACATGGCTAACTTTAATTTATAAGGAAATAATTAAGTAGGAATGTATAATTGTAATAAGGGTAAATTTACAAATGTTATGTCGGAGACATAAATGTTGGCCCCTAAATTGAATTAAAACTCAAATTTAGCTTATAAAAATTCAAAATTTCCCTTTTAAGCTATGAACATTCATTATTTTATGGAAATTCAATAATAATCAGAGGGTTTATTTAAAATACTAAACATTTTTCATGATATAAAATTTTTTGGTCAACAAAAATTCTTATTGAAGTAAAAATTAAGTAATCTATTTTATCAATGATATTTGCCCATCTCTCTATTTCATAATGTATAGTGTTTCGACTCTACTAGCCCAAGACTCAATGTCCAATTTTGTTCTTTCTGTGCATTAGAAATTTTTTTCAAAATACTTTACTATCTTTTTGGGGATTATGAATGAAAACAAAATATTATCATCATTATGCTGTGCCTATATTAGTAGAGATCTCAGCTTCAACAGGCATATCCGTCACATAAAACACTCCCGACGAAAACTAGTGACAACAACAACAAATTATGGTTAGTCTCAAAGGTGCTATCTCATCATGATTGTAGTTTGTTTATATACAAGAGTACCATGAATTATTTTTTTGTGTCTTTTAGAAAGTGAAGATTAACAGTATTTTCGTTATTTTGGGATAATAATTTCTAGGGCTATCCTAAATGTATATTTATTGTAAAACAAAGTGAAAGTTTAATTCTAGGTTAGGGTTAATAAGAAACCCTAAACCTGAACTAACCCTAGCCCCAACCATACTGTAAAAGTTTAATTCTAGGTTAGGGTTAATAAGAAACCCTAAACCTGAACTAACCCCAGCCCCAACCATACTGTAAAATCTGACAATAACACTGATGTCATACCTTACAGGAGAGATTGACCCTTTAACAGTTAGATACCACCCTCATGTGTTTTGCTCAGCTTAGAGAATGACATTCCGCCAGTGCTTAGTTAAGACGGCATGTCAAAGCTGGGAACATACCCTTGGAATTGCCTTCAAGGTCATTTGACCAACATGATGGCTATTAGCCAAATGGACCACAGGTTGATTTTTTT
>JAQQZZ010070190.1:0-22030 GCA_030265115.1 Mopalia vespertina | reverse complement strand
CAAACAGATCGGCTTCCTGTTCCCCTTTAGCTCTGAGAGCACCAGGGCAACATGAAGCTCCCTCCAACCACCCGTCAACATGAATTAAAGAATTAAAATTTTTACACACGTAGGAAAACAAGAAATCCGGAATACCGATACAATTTCTCACATGACATTGTATGATAGACGGACGTCCCATAATATTCATGCTTTGTCGCATTTGGAAATGATACTATATTGCGATCGCAAATTCTACGCGAATTGTATTTTAACATCTTTGTTCATGGACATTTCTGACTGACTGATTGGTGTTTAACGCAGTGTTCAAAAGTATTTCACTTTCATTATAGCGCGATGGACTACAGAAACTTGAGGCACAACTGCTGTGAACACTATTCAGATTATTTTTATTTTCCTTTTTGTGCAATTGAATATATGAACCCGGACATAAACAGACTATTTTCTCTACATGTTGTTAAAATTAAAAATATTCTGTAGCAGCTCTCCCGCTTCAATATAATCCGATATTAAATAGCCACGCTAACACAGTCCTAAACTGTGAAGAGATTTGTCTGTTGGAAATTAAATGTTTCTCCATTCTGATAGACAATAAGTATTCCTATATTGCCTAGTAAAAACAGCATGTCTGTGCTCGGTACACACCTCCTCTACAGCCAGATAGCACGCGTGTCTCAAATTCAGTACCTACGTTCAACTGCTCAAATCAAACGGAAGCTTTCTTAATCCTTGGCGTTCATATCAAAATCTAAATTGTTGGCCCGTTTTTCTTATATCATTGTAAACAATACTAGAATTGAAAAAATATAATAAACGGATACAACAAAATCGCGTGATACACGTGTTTAACGCCGTGTTCAAAAGCATTTCATATATAATAAATAGCCTCACTTACACAGCACTAAAATGTGAAATAAGTGTTATGTTGAAAATGTAATGTTCCTCCATTGCCGATTGACAACAGCAAGTATGTGCTTGGTACAAACTGCCATACCCAGAAGACACATACATGTATGTACCAAAATCAGCATGCCTAATGACAGCTTCTCCGTAAAACAAAATCACGCAAGCATGTCTTTTTATTACTCTGTTACACATAAAACTTAAATAATCATAAATGACCACCCTGCAAACACTATTACGTAATCATACAGGAAATGTCTTTACGAATTTTAAGCTACGGTTCACAACATTAAATTTCCATAACAATGCCGTAACAGCTAGCATCTTATAATGTGTCATTAATTCTACAATATTCGTTATCAAAAGACTGTTTATCACGATATTAACTTAATTTTGTAAAATTTGGCAATTCAAGCATAGATAAATTCATTATCCGTTAGTTCGTTCGTCTAATCGTTCATTCATTCATTCATTCATTCATTCATTCATTCATTCATTCATTCATTCATTCATTCATTCATTCATTCATTCATTCTTCCTTTCGTTCATTCATTCATTCATTCATTCATTCATTCATTCATTCTTCATTCTTCCTTTCGTTGATTCATTCATTCATTCATTCATTCATTCATTCATTCATTTATTCATTCATTCATCCATCATTCATTCATTCTTCCTTTCGTTCATTCATTCATTCATTCATTCATTCTTCATTCTTCCTTTCGTTCATTCATTCATTCATTCATTCATTAATTCATTCATTCATTCATTCATTCTTTCCTTGTTCCTTTCGTTCATTCATTTGTTCCTTCACTCAACCATCCGTTCAATCATAATTTGCTTTATTGAACCTACTTAACTTATTTTATCAATTATACGGGAAGAGGCTTCGTGCCAACTTCGATAACATGAAAACAACCCCAAAGAGGTTTTCCTTATTCCTTCCTTTCTTCCTTCATTCATTCATTCAATCATACATTCATTCAGTCTTTCTTTCTTCTTTATTCCTTTCATTCATTCATTCATTCATTTATATATTCATTCATTCATTCATTCATTCATTCATTCATTCATGCCAATTTCAAAAAAACATTAAAATAACCACAAAGAGGAGGAAAAGGTGAGGCGCCATCAATGAATACATGACGCCGTGGGGATTATCGGAATTTATACTCAATGATTAGTTTAAATACAATAAATAAATTGTTTGTTGCACCCAATGTATAATGACTACATCAACAGAAAATGATTAATAACGTCTTTTACAGAGCGATTTGATAATTTAATGATCTGCTGGATGAAACTTATCACGACCATGTGTCTCGGGTCAAATTAATAATTTTAGGGCAAGACAAATCTTAACGCCACCATCGAAGCTCGAACCCAGGACCCGTGGATTAAGTACAGGGCCACAACGCCTTATGGCTTCAGATGCAGGAACTTGCGCAACGGGTTAAGGACCACCATTTCTAAATGTTCATAATTTTTTATTTGCATTGTAGTGCCTTGTGAGAAATGATAATAGTTCATTTGTAGCTTAAAAATTTAATCAATTTTAATTGATATGAACATTCATCCCTACCCCCGCTCCCCCATCCCCAACCCCACCATCTCACGAAATGAAGGTTTTTCTATACAACTTTTGGCATAAAGGCAAACCCTCTACTGACTAAGTTATATAGTTTGCAAGGAGACAAGTATTTAGGGCCCTTCCACAAAAAAAACTTTTCAATTACAGTATATCCGAGTTATTATTCAGCTTTCAGCTTGACCAAGTCTAAATCTGATACAGGATATGATAGAAAGGTATTCCGAGTTCATCGTAAAGAATTTCTCAGTTAAATTAGCATGCGCGTGATATGACTAGTAATAATTTGATAATTTTACATTATTTCATTTTTTTGTGATATTATATACATGAATCTGATATACAGGAAATGTAGGTAGATCAGGATTAATTGGTTGATCTTATTCAGTTAGCCATACAGAATTTCTCAAGTGCTGCCAAATGACCGATATAACATTACCCAACCAAAAATTATTGAATTTTTCATAAATTCCACAAATATATTCTTCCATAAAGAGCATTTATATAGCGACTGTAAAATGGGCGTCTTGGGCAACAACGATATGTTAAAGGTTTTATTTTTTAACTTTTTCGAACTTTTGCTATCCTATGCAATGTTAAGCTTTGATATGCTAATCTATGCGATGCAATGCTAGTCTACGCTGTGTTATATTATGCAATGATATGCTATGTTATGCTCTGCTTTGCTATGCTATGCTTTTCTATGCGATGCAATGCTAATCTATGCTGTGCTATATTATGCTATGCTTTGCTATGCTATACTATGCTCTGCTATGCCTTGCTTTGCTTTGATTTATCAAGTTTAGCTTCCATTTGCTATGCTTCCATTTGCTATTATATTCTTTGCTATACTGGGTTGTGCTGTGCTGTGCTGTGCTATACTATGCGTTTCTATGTTTTGCCGAAGCTTTACTATGCTTTGATTTGCTAAAGGCCCTACTGCTCTAAGCTATGCTGGGTTGTGATGTGTTATGCAATTATTTTCTGTCATAACCTTTGCTTGGCGTGTCTAGAACGTGCTATAGGCTCTATGTCACTTATTCTTAACTGTATATATTTTAAAGTAGAGAAAGAAACTTTTGCTTGCCTTCATCGGGATTCAGAAAATGTTGTTTACACGATTCAAGCCATGCATGTAACTACAGCATTACCCAGCGTTACTCAACATAAACACGAGACTATTATTCATTGTAGATGCTGAATTAAGTTAATCCTAAAGCATAATTTATCTTTTGTGGTATTCAGAAGACGTGGTTATTGAGACAAACCATTTAACTACAGCTGATAAAACCATTACCGGTAGATGTAAACACATTCCGGCTACAAGTATTGAAGCAAGCATGGAAAAATTGCATATTGTGCATAAAAAGTATAACAGCAACAACAAAGTGAACATCCATTATGAGTTTAAATCGAAAAAAGATTTGGATTTCCTCAGCAGAACATTTATATAGCTACAGTTAAATACTACTACTAGTGACTACTAGTTTCTTGGAGTATGCTATGCCCTGCTATGATTTGGCGGGCTATGTTTAACCTTTTTTTCTATGATGTGCTATGCTTTGCTATTCTTTGTTAGGACCTGTTATGATTTTCTGTAGTTTCTTATGCTGTATTTATTGTATGCTAGGCTGAGATGTATATATTAGGCCCATATTGTACCTTATAGCATAGGGGCTCGGTACCATAGAGATCGTATATGTATAATATGTATAATTGGGATGTTAGTTATCTATAATTCTCTTATTTTGCTTGCAAACTTTCGTTCTTTCTTTAATTCAGCCTACGAGCGATGTATGTGGTAAGCTGTGATTCGATAATGACGAACTAGGCCATCGACATTATCCAATCACAGCTAACCGCATACATCGCTCGTAGGCTGAATTAAAGAAAGAACGAAAAGTTTTGTGTTTACATGCAAAATGTGAGAATTATAGAAAACTAACATCACAATTCTGGGTTAGGATTTGAAGATAAATTATTTGTCTCACATGGACAGGTGGCATTCATTTGTTTTATGTGATTAGCGGGCTTGAATCGGTTAAATTTCAGTTCACCAGGGTACAAGCTGGGTCGACCCCAGTGTCCTCCATTTTTATTTTCTATATACATATATGATCTCTATGGTACTGAGCCCGTGTGCCTTACAGGTGGGTTGGTTCAGCCGTGAACCTAGGACGGTTAGACGGCTGGCCCTGCTAGCCAGAGGCCCGAGTTCGAATCCTGATGGCGGCAAGCAAAATTGTATCTTTCCTCATTTAAAAATATTTATAGTGCATTGGAAAGTGTTGTATATATATTCTCAAGCCATGCATGTACCAACATTGCTGTGCTTAACAGAAGATAAACTTGACTTATCTTCATAATGCAACTTAAGCAGATGGTTTATCTGAAAAGCATAAGTTTTTATTTGTGCTGTTTAGACGATGTGCTTTTTAATATAATGTTGATCAAAAAGCCTGAACCTTTTAACAGCAGCTGATAAAACTATTACTTATCAATAAAATCCGGAAATCAAGTATGACAAATCAGCATAGTGGGCACAAAAAATGTCAACAACAAATAACATCCAATAAGCAATTCAATCAAAATGCTCGGCACCGTCAATATGATTGAGTAGGCAATGATCAAGCAACGGTGAAAAAAATAATGTACAATTAGTTTACATCCGCAATTACAATGATTATCGATTAACTATCCATTTTTTCTAATGAGTATTTTTGTTTTTATAAAATCTGCCCATTGATCAGACGCATGTATATTTCTTTTCAAATGGCAAAATCTGACATATTGGGGAAATAAACCGGAAGACGTGCAAAACCGTTCAGGTCGGTAATGCAATTACAGTGTATGTACCACAGGCGATTGTTGCCCCAGGGTGGTGATTTTACGGTCAACCGCACTTACTGTACAAAGTGTTAAAACCTTAATAAAACTTTAACAAAAAGATGCCCGTAAACTGATTGACTTTGATGGGAACGACACGTAGCATGTTCTTTGTTAGAATAGCTTAGGGAACACGATAGTGGGTATGTGTGTGTTTGTATATATCGGGCCTCTGTGCGTTTGTATGTGTTCAAAAGTTCCAACGAAACAGAGGGTAGAGGCAGCTTCCTGTTGCCCTGGTGCTCTTCCGGCTAAGTGGCAACACAAAGCTCATCTGCTGTACTGTTTTTGTTTTGTGTTATATGACTGTCATATCTTGGCTTTATTGCCTGTGATGTGTAGTGAGGTTTTCCTTCGCCCATTCGAAGTTTGTCAGGCAAAGTTCAGGACGCCTATTTTGCGTAAATGAAAATTTATTCACATAATTTTTTTTTTTTAATTGTAATTTCAATGATTTCTTACTCATTGTATAAAACAGATCACGGTCATCAACGAGTATATAACCATATGTCCAAACCAATAAAGGCGATATTCATAGGAATTTATGTTGTTTTGTATTTTAGCGCTATGCAGGCAAAAA
Source organism: Mopalia vespertina (assembly GCA_030265115.1). Taxonomy (NCBI): domain Eukaryota; kingdom Metazoa; phylum Mollusca; class Polyplacophora; order Chitonida; family Mopaliidae; genus Mopalia; species Mopalia vespertina. The sequence goes on along the minus strand of JAQQZZ010070190.1, from coordinate 16,073 downwards.
TAGCCTAGGCATATGCCGCATATCGGCCCGGGGCATTCAATGGGCGCCCAGGCAACTGTATATTACCCTTGAAATATATGGGCTAGTATAAATGTATACTTTCGGCTATAAAACAACCACGTTAGAAACATCGCGGTACAAACGCGGTTGGTATTTTGATTGGTCAAGTTTTAAAAATTTCTTCATTAACTTTTTCATCTTTCTTTCTATATTCTTGTCTTGTTTTGATATTAATGATAATAGACTGTACTGGTATATGGACATGCATATTGGTCAAGTTTTTAAAGTCTCTTTGTTAACTTTTTTCATCTTTCTTTCTATATTCTTGCCTTGTTTTGATATTATAATGGCAGGGGACTCGACTGGTATATAGACACGTAGGCCTATATAATGGCTACTTATCTCAAAATCGTGTATTGGCATGTATTATTTCACAAATCCGTTAATTAACATAAATTCATGGCGACTATCGAAGTTTTTGCACAGAGATAAAATCACACGATAAAATAATGATGTATCAGAAACATTGATACGTCCTGTAAAACATGTCAAAATTGTGAAGACACCGATGAACCGTTAACTAATTAATATTCTCGTCATAGCATCAGGTCAGTTACGCCTGATCATTTTAATTCATACACGAGTCTAATTAACAAAGCAATTGCACGCTTAATCATGTTCAGTAAATATTAGAGTGCAGTGAGATTTACATCCAAATGAGGTTAGTCAGTACTCGCCGAAGGACACAGCTAGATGTTTAGTCAACATTCGACATTTTTTCAGTACCGGTATCTCAGGCCTGTCGATGCGGTAGAAGAACGTTCTATATATCTGTGTCATATAAAAGCCAAGTTTTCGATAGAGCCTCATTTTTAAGATTCTTAAAAAAAGTTTCAGATAGCTTCTTTGAAGAATTTGTAAAGGTTTTTAATATGACCTATACTGCAGAACCTTAAAAGATTCCTTTCGGAATTTTGTAGGTGGGTGTGTTTTTAAATTTAATAATTTTGCCTTTATTATTTTTTTTTTGTTGTGTGTTATCTTTGCGAAAACTGAAGCAAAATTAAACTTATTTGTGTCAAAATCACAAATAATAAAAAACTAAGAGATTTTTGTAGTTTTTTGCTTTTTATTATTATTATTATTTCTTTGATATAATTTCTTCTTCTGTTTTTCTTTTCTCTTTTTCTTTTTAATGTTTTGTTTTCTTTGCTGGGCCTATTTTTTGTAGCAGCATGCTCATTGTCAACTGTGTTATCTTACCTAGTGTTTTTGCTGCTATAACGGTAGTTAATTGGTGTACATAAACTAACTGTTTTAATCACCGTCTACGGCTTCTTAATGGGTGTACTATAAATACTAACACCAGAATAAGGACATATATACAGACCGAAAGTAAATGTAAACTTAAAGAACTTGTGCTGGCGGTTGTAAAACCAAACATACCCCGATTTACGTTAAGTAACAGAATAGTGTATATAAGGTGGAAAGACTTGGTATGCATAACAACTTCTTAGTTTATTAAATAATACGTTTCTATCTCATTCCACAGATCGTTTTTAATAATAGATCACTGATAGAATGGTTTATGTGACACTGTCATCAATAATATGGTTTAATATAAAAAGGATTGCCCCCAAATATAACAGGGCATTGAATTTAATATTAAAACGATTAAATTGTAATAAAAAATATTCAATGAGTAGGCCCTATATTGTACGAACGAGAAGAAATGGTCTTTTCAAAATACATACAATTCATGTCAATATATTTGCCGGAAAAAAATTTGTTTTCACTTATTTAGTTATTTTTAAGTAGCATTACAAAGATGAAAGCGACAGTTGAAAGATAACTAAAAATAGTAAATTTAAACTTTTTTTCTGCAGAAAATTCCAATCTAAGTAGCATCCATATTGCATGTAATGAGAAGTTGGAAAAACTTCTACTCCTATTCTCGCAAAATATTGGTATCTATTTAACTTAACCTTATATAGTCGTGCTCTTCAGTCACCGTTTACTATCGCAGAATTGTTGTCTTGCAGGAGAGTTTTGCAGTTAATGTTTCAAAATGAGTGACTTCACCACTACCGTTTATATCCATGCTGAGGTAAAATGCCAGACTCCCTTCAGCTTGGATTCGAATTTTGGTCGAATTTCCCTGAGCTCGCCGTATTGGGTATATACAGGTGCGGTATATGCAAAAATCATAACTTTAGCGAGTATACATCATCTGTGTTTTCATCTATGTATGTGACACAAACATGCTGATCAAATTCATTAGCAGAAAAAACAGTTGACTGCTCATTTAGCACGTCGTATGTTATTTATTGTTGTATTGTTGTCTGTATAAATAATTGTGTTAGTGGGCCGTTTCTTATATAAGCTTCTGTGCTCAGGCTCAGGGCAGTAGCCTTGCTCAAAGCATAGCTATACTGTTTTAACTTTGCATCGGCGGAACAGTAATGTCCCATTTAATGTTTCGGGCTTCGTTGCCGTCGTAGAAGTGAAATGTCGCTTAGAACGGGGTTAAACGCGAATTAATAAATCATTTATTGCGATTAACCAGGTATGTCGCAATCTTTTTGTTCAGCCTCAATAGCCTGTGTTGTTTCGCTGTGCAAACGAATTTTACTTATCGTCGTTCCATATTGTTACCATGCCTATCTTATGAGTTTATTGTTTGTTGATTCCACCAAAAAAAAAACAATGCAAAAATACAATGCTCCCAGTTCGAAAGATATCGTATTCAATCAATCTTCGGTGTCAATTGTTATTTATTCTAGCTGTACTGTTTACTCAACCGCCTCGTCTATAATGCCTACGAGTAGGCCTATATCTTATTATAGCCACATGGGCCTCAGGTAAGATAAATGTGTCATCTATAGGTTTTTATATTAAAGCACAACGCCTTGAGTTTACAGTAAGGAATGTTTGTTTGTTTAAGTTGTGTACTTATAGGTCTATTTAAGGTGTATAAATAATGCAGGTAAATTTGTAATAAAATATAGGATTCAGGTTGAACCATTGCGTTGATGACAAGGTGAACAAGGCCAGACGACACACATGCCAAATTCGAAAGTCAACAAAATCACCCACTGTTTTTCTTTCTGTTTCTCTGTTTAAGCCAAAAAAGACAAATTGAAGTCTAAATCAGTTGTTTATATACACGGAACAATTCACCTTTAATTGACCTACCTTCATAATTCCTTTGTGAATTCTGCAAGGATTCAGAACAGATGCTGCAGTGGAAGACAAACAACAAACAGAAGATTAGATTCCTTAATGTCCTTGCAATTCGATACGCCATCCTGGCGAACAGATGTTCTGGCCAAAGCCTCCACCGTACTGCTAATCTCCTCTTGCAGTTAAGTTATATCCAAGTCGATATAAAGCGAATTTCAACAACCACCATTCTTAATTCGTCCTTAGTGGAAGATTTTGACTGAAATTGTTAATCCATTGACGGGGCTCTCTGCTCGAAGAGTTGAGCGTGCAAAGACTTCGTCGCGCAGGATTACTGAAGTTGTCCTACCCTGTGGCTCACTGTTCGGAGGCAGCTCTCGTTATGCCGTTGAAAGACTGCCATTACTGTCTACGTTCAGTCACGGGGTACGGGCAATCTAGTTGTGATAATACCTGTTCCTCAGTCCTGCCTAGCCGACCTAAGCTGTACCCTGGGGGAAGATGAAATGTTAACTGTATCATGAAGAACGAGAGACCTACCCGGTTCCGCAACACTGAACCTTAAGCGAGAATAGTCTGAAAGTGAATCTACGAGAGCGCATCTTTTTTAAACGAAATAAAAACATCTCATATGACTTGGCTCAAATTACGTGAGAATTCATTGTCCCCGTAATTACAATTTCTTTTGTTCAGTGTTAAGTGTTTTCATATCATACATTGATTCAACTGACGAAATTCCGAAGAACTAAGCAGTTATCATTGTCATAAACGTTACAGCACAACAGACATCAGTGAGCGAGAGAACGCGAGAATAACATCGGTTGATATCAGATGAATGTTTTCGAACGAACAACTGTGTTAAACTCCGTTTTCGCCAGTCACCATGATATCTTCAGAGATCTAGTATAAATGATGGCTTTTTTAATGATCTTTTCAAAACCATGTCGACTTTGCGCAAGATGTGGAAAGATTTCGCCTTATCATAACTCCTAATTAAATTTTTCAAGTGGAAATAATGAATTACTAAATTCAAACATTTTGAAACATACAGCTTTGCCTATTCAGACTCAACGGTGTCATAATCTATATAGATCCAAAGGCAGTGAAGATTATTGCGATACGATGATTTGCCCATTTTTTTTATCAGTTCTCGAAATCTAACTGAATTAACACCTATATAGACCAAAAGATTATTTTTTTGTCTACTAGACTGGATGATTGACAATTCAATATTTGAGTTTAATTAAAATTTTAATGTGTTTTGAGTGGTTCGTTACATCAAATTACGTAATACAATGTAAACAATGGCTTATGACCTATGATGTATCAATCATATGTTTAGAAAATGGGCGGTATAACATGTTAATTCACTCCATAGTAAAGGAATTTGCTTTTGCCTTAATGTAGGGGAAAACAAGTCTTGCTTGTATTGCTTAATGCCCTCTGGCTAAGGGCAGTTTGTTTGAAGAGTAGCAATACTGTCTTTACTTAGCACTGGAGGAAAATTAACTTTCCAATATTATCGAAACGCTTCAAAGCTTGGTTGTGCTAATGTTAATTATTGTTGGAATACACCACCGTCATATAAGTTAAATACCCCTGAGCACCGAGTAAAATACAAATCAATCATAACCATTACGACGCTGTCAGTAATATAACTACACACATATTTAATCTCAACTAGCATGACAATGATGTCAGTTATATAACAACACACATATTTTATTTCGGCTAAAATGACAATGTCAGTTATATAACAACAGACATATTTAATCTCCACTATCGTGACAATGATGAACGTATAGAACTACACACATATTTAATCTCCACTATCGTGACAATGATGAACGTATATAACTTCACACATATTATAATCTCCACTATCGTGAAAATGATGAACGTATATAACTTCACACATATTTAATCTCCACTATCGTGAAAATGATGAACGTATATAACTACACACATATTTAATCTCCACTATCGTGAAAATGATGTCCGTAAAATAACAACATACATATTTAGCCTACACAAACGTGACAATTGTTTTCCGTTATATAACTACACACCTATTTAATCTCAACTATCCTGACAAATAATTTCAGTTCTATAACTACACACAGATTGAAACTCAACTAACATGATAATGATGTCAGTTTGTACATATTTAATCTATCCATCATGACAATGATGACCGTTATATAACAACAAACATATTTAGCCTCCACTATCGTGACAATGATGTCAGTTATATAACTACACAGATATTTAATCTCAACTAACATGACAATGATGTCAGTTATATAACTACACACATATTCAATCTCAACTAAAATGACAATGATGTCAATTATATAACTACACACATATCTAATCTCGACTAAAATGACAAGGATGTCAGTTATATAACTACACACATATCTAATCTCAACTAAAATGACAATGATGTCAGTTATTTAACTACTAACAGATTTAATCTCAACTAACATGACAATGATGTCAGTTATATAACTACACACAGATTTGATCTCAACTAAAATGACAATGATGTCAGATATATAACTAAACCCATCTCCACTATCGTGACAATGATTACAGTTATATAACTACACACATATTCAATCTCAACTAAAATGACAATGATGTCAGTTATTTAACTACACACAGATTTAATCTCAACTAAAATGACAATGATGCCAGTTATTTAACTACACACAGATTTAATCTCAACTAAAATGACAATGATGTCAGTTATATAACTAAACCCATCTCCACTATCGTGACAATGATTAGTTATTTAACTACATACCGATTTAATCTCCCCTTACATGAGAAAGATGTCAGTTATTTAACTACATACTGATTTAATCTCCACTTACATGAGAAAGATGTCAGTTATTTAACTACATACTGATTTAATCCCCACTTACATGAGAAAGATGTCAGTTATTTAACTACATACTGATTTAATCCCCACTTACATGAGAAAGATGTCAGTTATTTAACTACATACTGATTTAATCTCCACTTACATGAGAAAGATATCAGTTATTTAACTACATACTGATTTAATCTCCACTTACATGAGAAAGATGTCAGTTATTTAAATACATACTGATTTAATCTCCACTTACATGAGAAAGATGTCAGTTATTTAACTACATACTGATTTAATCTCTACTAACATTACAGTCCTATAACTTCACACATATTCCAATCTCCAGCAACATGACAATTATATCAGTAATATGACTACACACAGATTTATTTTCCACTCACATGTGGGAGGCTGGCTGAATGTTTGACATCCCGTGATGCTTTGTGCGCTGCCATGCGCATTCGGGCATTTGCGCTAATATGTGTTATTACATAATAAGGAAAGGTTATTACTTAACATGTAATGCGAAGCGGATGGGAACCAGCGCACTACTGAATATGGAAGGATTGACCCTAGTGCTGTCATGTGGTGGTGTGGGTGTCTTCCCGTGAACATTGCGCACGGCGGACGCTCGCGAGAGTTGACGAGATGTGATGAGAGGTGCTTTGAATGTCATGGTGGGCATCGTGTACTGGGTGACCCGAGTGTAATAATCAGAGTGGTAATTTGTACGCTTATAACATGGGTTAATGTCGTGTCAAAAAAGGATTGAGAGGTACACAATCGGATTGGGTTGTTGGCCTATGGGAATGCTAGATTCAGATGTACTCGGTGACAAAGAGCGCTGTGATGTGGGTCATTTGGGTTAGCATTTGCTATTACATTTACAGAAGGGTCGTTTATATACCACGGACCACAGAAGTTTTTGGTGCATGCAACAATAACCCGACAATAAAAGTTAATTTACAAACTAAATTCCATGTGATTTTACAGTGAAAATTACTGGTCACAAAATTACCAGCACTTTTTACTGTAAATCAACATTGTCAATTCTTACTGCACACGTGTATGTGAGTTTACAGTGAAATATTGGTCACAAAATTGCCAACACTTTATTTTTACAGTGTAAATTTGTACAGTATTGGTAAATAGAGATGCTTCGTATACAGTTTACTCCTTAAAAAACAGGGTTGTTCTTGAGTGACCTATCTAAACACTACTCAGAACTCCTGGTGAGAGAAGCTCTAGTAAGAAAAAAATGCTCAGGTAAGCATCGGATCTAAAGCCAATCAAAGGCAAAACAAAATATATATAGCATCTACCTGATTGTCTCTTCATTTCGAATTATGATGAAATAAGCCGTAATGTAGAAAATTACCTACGTATTGGGCAGTTTTTGGGAGGTCTATGACAAAACTATACGGTGGAGCTAATTTAAAGGGAAAGACAACTGTTTTTCGACCTAAACTTATTACTTTTATTGCATATTTTCAAAGACAACCATCTGTATAGCACTTGCAATCGAATTAGCATAGCTGTTAATTAGTTAATTAAAAAAGCGGAACTGACGTCATTGTTTGAAAACACGGTAATTTTATCATCTAGTCGTGGCTGTCCCCGATTGCATGCACTGGTGGATGCTTTCAAATAAAGCCGAAAGTGTCTAAGCGAAACAACAACAAACAACCGCTTTTACATATCAACCTAGTACTAATAACCGGATTTTTAAAAACCGCATGTCAGCTGAAAACATGCTAAGCGTATGTGTTACTCAAAGAGCTATTTTGATATGTTTACAACCGATTAACATTGCGCTTGGATGACCAAGCTTGTGTATACGCCGTGTTGTTGCAGATGTCTTCAACTTCACCCATAAGCAAACGAACGCACCGGTGATCAACCGCCTTGGAAATTAACTAATTATTGGTTATGCTTACTCGAATGCAAGTGCAGTACAGATGTTTGTCTTTCCATTTAAATATGCATTCAATCAAATCAGCTTCTTTTGAAACTCCACATACAATTATTTTAGAATTGTTAAGTGAATATTCTTTCGTGTAACAGTCCTTACTAAACACGTGACTAACATGCTCTGTCAATAATTTAAACCCACCGTAAGGTTAATTTCGATGCTGTTTACAGACACATTATACATAACTTGAAAATATAAAATTTAGGGAAATAAATTTGTGAAAATCACAATACGGAGAGGTGTACATGACGAAGTAAAGCCCTTTAAGACCGCATTGACAGAGGGGTACATTGACTGTACAGTTGACAAATCCTTCACTTGTTATCCCGTCTGCATGACACATTTGTTTAATTCTTTTATTTCACATTTTAAATCAGAGCACGAAAATACCTATATTGGTTGAAATGAAAATAACCGACAGATGATTATTTTTTCATTATTAATGTGAAAGCTCTGTCGTTAACACTTCATAGATAAAACCCCATCCAATTCAACTGAAAGCTAAATCGAATTTGTATGGAACACAAACAGTTTTTGTTCGACATCAAAGGTATACGCTTTCTTTCCGACAGATTGTTTGATGGTTGCTATGGAGACTAAATGTCTTATCGTTGTTTTGTATTAATATGATAAAGGCGCCATCGAAGCATTGAAACTATATGATTAACACAAACACCAAGGAAATCGCATTGAAAGCATTATATAAATAGATTTTTACACGAAAAACGCGTGATAAAAAATATCCCTAATTAGGGTGGAAAACCGGGATGAATGATTACTGTTTTCCGCATCATTCAGCGGTATTTCAGCATCGCTGTGACGAGAACGAAAACCGAGAGGAAACATCGTAGACACCACCCTCGCGATTGCCGGAGCCACATCTTGAGGGTCGACAGACGGACTCGATCCTGTGGACAGTACATCGAAGTAAGATTAATTGGCGCACTAGCTCACAACTAAGCCACGGACGCGGGCTCACCCAGTGATGGAGTATTGGTGTAATTCTGTCTTGCCCAATGAGGAAGCAGTATTGATGTAATTGTATTCTGCCTCCCCCAATGGAGAAGGAGTATTGATGTAATTGTATTCAATCTAAGCCCAGTGAACAAGGAGTATTGTGTCACCCGGTGAGGAACGAGTATTGGTGTAATTGTATTCTGACTCAACCAGTGAGGAAGGAGTATTGATGTAGTTGTATTCTGTTTCACCCGATGAGGAATGAGCATTAATGTACTTTATTCTGTCGCTGGCCTGAGCATAAGTGGCGGATTTTTCAGCGATTGGTACAATCGCCGAGATCGATCGATTATATATTCGCTGTTGTGTCCCCTACATTACCTGAAAACCCGACCCCTTGCCAGTCTATGGTAATAAATGTTCAGACCACCCAGCTGAATGATATCCTGCTACGACTAAACATTGGATCCAATATGCAAAAAATAAATAAGTGGATGCTATAGATTGGGCACTTGTAACTATGGGTAACACGTTGTGTGGTACGAACAAACAGCTACACTCAACCTAAACTCAAATGTCTGGATTAGAAAAATCTGTCGAATTTTTAATCAATTCAAATGATAAACTTGTGCAAGAACAAAAAACAAACCGTGAAATAGAAGAAATTTGAAGAGATATCTGTCCACTGAGGATAGAAACAATAGAAACGAATTAACACCTATATTAGAAAACATACTTCTGATATCAGATCATTAAAAAAGATCTGCTAGAGCATATATCTATTCAGGAACTAACATGGGGGTATATTATGGTTCATTCTATCGAAAGAACCCATTTTATGTGATTATGACCTATGCTTCGGAGCAGTCTAAATACCCTCTGACAAATCGTTTTATTTTACATCTGAATTATATGAAGATTTTGAATCTGAATTATGTAATAAATGTCTGTCTTTCGAGTATTTGTATATACTTAGTGGGTGAAATGGTAGAACTGCTTGTCTAAAATGTTATACTGAATTTGATAGGGGGTTTTAGGTATTGTGTTGGATATTAAAAACGATTGATTTATTGATCTTTTACGCCACATCCAACGTCACTTCAGCTATGCCGCTTCGTGAATATTTAAACAGTTTCTATATTTCATGAATTTGGCCGTACATCAAAAAGAAAAAGGAAAGAACCGAGAAGGACAGACATAAGCGTTAAAATCCCCAAATACATTTAACATTAAATATTTTCATTTCAGTTGTATACATTTTTTAAATATACCCAAATTGTTTTACATAAAGCCACAAAATTTCCCAAATCATCCATAATTTTTTAATTACATTACATCATGCACACCAATCTGGCCATGAAAACTGATGAAAAACATAGCCAGCAATATTGTCCTTTTGGCAGTGAACAACAAAAAGAAAAACGAATTGAACTGAAAAATAAGTGTTAAAATATGTCCATATATTAAAAGTTTATTAAACCGAGGGTGCAGATAGTCGCCCTTTTGCAGATAGTCGATATCGGGTCTCCTTCGAGGAGGCGGAGGTGGTGGTTGGATATCCACCATCGAGGGAGGAGGCCCGATGTCTAACCCCATCCCTTCCAAGGCGTCGAAGCGTTTTTAAAGAGCAACCGTCTTCAACACAAGCGGCTAAAATTACTTGTTGATGGTTTTGGAGAAGGGGATCTAGCCCTCTCGGTGTTAATTAGATCGATTGGCTGTTCAAACTGAAACGTTTGAACAGCGTCCCTCGTGGCCTTGGAAGGGCGAACCACTGGGCCGGATGTTTCTTTTAGTTTTTAATTTATTTATTTTTAAATTTATTTTTGTTGAGGTTCATTGTTTGTAATCGTTTGCGTTGATATGGCAGTGTTTTTTTGTGTGGTGTTCAGGTTAACAGCAAAACAACGATAATCACTAGTCGGCCACGTAAAGAATGTCCACTTCTTTGTGGCATCGGCATATGACTGGGATGGTCCTTGAACATCCAAGACGATATACTTAATTAACTTGAAATTATTTTTCTTTTATGAACAAACTACAGTCATTGAAGGAGGCCATGTGGGTCTCATCACAATTACAGCAGTTAATATTTTTGTTGAAATCAAATCCCCTATGTCCTTCTTCAGAGCAGCGAAAGCATACCAAACCAACTATACAATGGTTATTTCCGTATCCGAACGTCTGACACAGGAAAGATCTTGATGGATTGGGGATGAAGATATGTAACCTCATCTTGTAAGGACCAATGTAGATGTGGTCTGGCACTGTAGTCGAATCAAAAGTAATTAAGAAAGTATTAAGTTTTAATATGTTACCATCTTTTCGTGTGGTTAAGCGTTTAACGTTAGCTATACCTTGATCATTTAGGTAGGCGCAGATATCTTTTTCTGATAGACCAGATAGATCTTTACCTGTCTCGAATGATCCCATTACTGCTGTTAAGAGATCTAGGAGGTGTAATGGCTACAGGTAACTCTAAAATGTTCTATATTTTTTAATAAATTGACTCCCTGTTTCTGTCTGGCGCATTTTACCAGAATGTCATTAGACCGCATTTTTGTGATACTTTTTTTTAGAGTTCCTGCAGTAGCTCTTAGAATTCTGTTTAACGCTTACGTCGATATTTTTGTTATGGGCTTATTTTGGTTTCGGTTGCTTAAAACTATTAATCTAGGCCATTTTTTTTTTTTTTTTCATTTAGATCCATATAATTTACTTTTCTCTTGTTTACAATATTTTTAAGCTTGGCAGGGGATGACATCATAAGGAGTTTAATGTTTCACCAACCATGGCCCCCACCCTCCACGGAGTGCCAACAAGGGCGGAACCTCTCCTGTGGTGACCAGCAGGGGACGGTGACGTGAGTTTCATGGGTGGTATACTCAAATCGGAAACGAAATAATAATTATGTTCAGCTGAGGGGGGAATTGTTCTCCAGCATAACCAAAAAGTATATTTTATTGTTTCCCACTCAATTGACCCATGAGCCCCCGCCTTCTGTGTGATCTAAAAATTAAGGTAGGATGGTATAACATATATTATATAATTGTAATTTTGATCAATTTGGATTATATTAATTACGATGGAATTAATCTTGGATCGAGCAGGGCTCGACGTGACCAACCGATAAATCAGATAGGATCAATCCGACCTCCCGTCTAGGAGAATATTGAGCCAAAGTGACGTATTGGAGCTACATGGCTATGCATGTGGCACCCCCTTGCCAGCCAATTTGCCCCTCAGTCCCCAGGATCGCATTCTCCACTGACACGGGACGCAACCCACGGCCAAAAGGCTGCCTTTTTCTCGCACTAATTGCAATCTGTAAATATTTCACAGAATGTAACAACGATAATGTTGATAGAACAGACTGTACCGATATAGACAACAATACTCCAATAATAACCAGGCCTACTGGAGATGAAGAATCTCTTAACATGCCAATTAATTTGCAAGGAATTCGTAATGTTGTTAAAAAGCTGAAGAATAATAAAAACCCCGGCTAGATAAATTTGTAAACGAATATAAAAGTTCATCACTCGACATATTGTAACTTATTTATACAAACTTCTTTAACTTGAGTTTAGATAGCGGTATCCTTTCAGATGTATGGCTTATTGGTATAATAAACCCAATCAACAAAAACAAATGCGACGAATTAACGAACGAACAATATGTATAAACAGTATGTATACCTCCGGTGTATGACAAGGTGAAAATCTCTCCTCCCTATTGTTTTCCATATTTTTGAACGACAACAAAAACTATTTATTTAAAAGACGGTATTTAATTAGTAGACAATGTTGTATCAAATTTAGTATTTATGATTATTATATTACTTCATGCAGATGATGGTTCCATTATGTCAGACGACCCTATAAGATTTGAAGGTGCTGTGAATATATTTTTAAATTACTGTTATTGATGAAAATTGCAGAAAAATGTAGAAAAACTAAAATTATCACATTTGGAAGTAGAAAACCGAATAAAATAATATTAATAAATAAAATAATAATAAAAATCATAGATCGTCAAAAATATCTGGGACTCATTTTCTCCAAGACCATTTTCTCCAAGAAACAAAAACACATTTTACAGATCAAGCGTAACGAGTTCTTGATGTCAAATAATATCAAATATTCAATTACCAATAGACTGGGCCATCACATTATTCGAGAATATTATAGTTTCTGTCCTACTCTATGGCTCAGACATATGGGGATATGAATGTAAAAAAAATCATCGAATCTGTACAGACCTACTTTCCTTAAGAGAGTACTTAAGCTGAGACAATCAGCTCCTTGTTTGAGGTTATATTCAGAATGAGGAATTTACCCTCCTAAACTGTTAGTTACAAAAATAATACTTTGCTTTTGGTCACACATCATAATTGGTTAATTTTGCAAGTTATCCTTTCTTTTAAATAAACTGCTATTTAACTGTTATAATATTGGTGCTCCAAAAGCAGATGGATAGATTTGGTCAAAACAAAATTAATTGGCTTGGTTTAAGTGTTGTTTGGACATATCAAAACCCCGGCAGTACTTCAGCCCTTTCTTATCTCATTTCTCAGAATATACAAGACCAATTTTTGCCAACATGGGTATCAGAAATGATGAACTGATCAAAAGCCAAGATCTATTCTCAATTAAATTTTATTCGAACCATATTCAACCATTCTACCAGATAGGTTATATTCACAAATCCTTCAGTATAGATCACCACCGACTTCCAATCGATACAGGACCATGGAAAAATGATAAACATGCCCAATGTTTATACCTTAAATATGATGGGTGATGGGATTCATTATTTGTTTATTTGCAATTTCTTCCAGCAGCTAAGAAAAATATATATACCAAATTATTACCTGTCTGGCAGTGGTACAGTGAGGGTTGCTAAATTGTTTAGTTATCAACGTGTTAACGGGCTAAAACAATCGAGTACATTTTTTGTGTATTAATCTCCAGATATTTCACTATAAAGTGACATTATGTTTATATATATGTTGATGTACCGTAGCATAAACATGTAATAGAAATTAACAGGTGTGTACTGAATTGTAAAACATTTATAACCGCAACAATGAAATGAAATATGCACATTTAGTAATTATATTGCAGCTTAACCTGTCTCTCTGTGTGCTTTTACTAGTAGTAGTTTTAAATTTTGATGGCGCATGCAATACAATAAGTATTATTTGCGCCAGAACTTAACAGTGAGGCGACTTATAACAATATAATTTGAAGAGTGGTATATTCATCCATATAGTAATTTGGATTGCTAGATGTTAATTTCTGTAGAGGTGTTAGGCGTAAGACAGAGGGGGTATATATATATATATATATGTATAAATATTCACACATTAATACATATCACAGTTATAGTTCTTCCGGTAGAGAGCCAATACGGGTAGACGTGTTTTTCAGCTGTCTGAAAAGTTATGTTTATATCCGTCTTTTTTGGTGTCAATCGCTCGGGTTTGTCTCATAATTCAATGTAAATATGTCTTGTGCGATATTTATGCACATATAATACACGCTATTTTCTTGTATTTGTGTGGTTTATGATTGTAAATTTTTTTTTTTTTTTTGCTGTATTGTGTTGTTGTTGTTGTTACTGTTCTGGTGTAGGGAAGTCGATTGGGTGGCGTCCTAGGATAGTTGGTAGGTTTCCCTATCTGTATATCGGGCGGTTCCCATTGCGTACATCCTGTCTGGTTTTGTATATATAATTTGTAGATAGCATTGTTAGTTAGTAATTAAATCTTGTAATTGCACGGTGAGACTCCGCACTCTATGTTCTAGGGCTCCTGTCGTCTACCCCCTTGCTCTGAGTCGCCCCAGAGTATTCCTGTGAATTAACTGTCGTGTATTAACATCATTGTCCAGTGCACCTTGTATAGTTGTTATTTTACATAGATAGACTGTGTGGTCTAATACATTGATTAGTCTTCCAGCATGGAAGGCAACGAAGACGACGGAAATATGGAGTTTGAGCTCCCACCTGCCGCTCGTGGAAAACGAACCCGAGATCGGTCCGAAAGCACCGATAGAGATCAAGGGAAGAAGACAAGGGCTTCGGGAAGCACGGAGTCGAAGGTAAAGTGTTCTGATGTAGTAATGTCAGCAGTAGGGCAGTTCTCAGTCTGTCAATTTAACCCTATTAAGTTTGGTGAGGCCCTTCACAAAGCTATCGGTAATGTCAAAGTGGTCAAAAAGCTCCCATCTAAAGATCTGATTATAACATGTCACAGCCAAGCGCAAGTCAAGAAATTAGTCCATGTTACAGAGATAATGGGCAAGGAAGTTGTTTGTAGGGTATATAACAAAGCTAACTGTAGGGGGATTATTTTTGGGGTTAATGACAATATAAGAGAAGAGGAAGTTTTATCAAATTTAAAAAAGCTTAAATGTTTCAAGGTTCAGAGAGTTGTCGGGAAGGACAACAATCCATCTAGCCGTATGATTCTGTATTTTGATTGTGAGTCTCTTCCGACTGAGGTTACTCTGGGTTATGAATTGTTTGCTGTAAAGCCGTATATACCCCCTGTGGTCCGCTGTTATCGATGCCAGCGTTTAAACCATGTAGCCTCCCAATGCCGAGGTAAGCTCCGATGTCCTCGTTGTAGCGGCGAGCATTCGTACGAAGATTGTCCGAACAAAGCCTCCCCTAAATGTGCTAACTGCGGCGGCTGCCACAGCGCTGCATATGGCGGTTGCCCTGTCCAAAAGGAGGCGTCCAAGGCTCAATACGTAAGGTATTCAGAAAAAATTTCGTTTGCCGAGGCTCTGAAGAGTGTTCGAGCTGCTTCAATAGAGCCTCAGCCGTTAAATTTCTCACAAGACCCAGCTTTTGTATGTTCACAGGTTAGTGAGTCTTCGCAGGTTCCTCAGGTAAGAGCTCCCGGCCGTCAGGCTGTCCGAGCGTCAGTTAGGTCAATCTCTGTGCAGACCGAGTCAGAGACGGGCGTTCAGACTGATGTCTGTCCGCCCGTGTCATTGTCTAGTGTCGTGGCTCTGTTCACAGAAGTGTTAGCCCACTGTGTAAAAATATCCAGAAGATCTGAAGTAATTGACT
>JAQQZZ010070179.1:0-22032 GCA_030265115.1 Mopalia vespertina | reverse complement strand
CCCCATGTACAAATCAGATAGAGCCGGGGAATTGAACTTACAGATGAGTTTATATTTCTTCTCTCCATGTACAAATCCAATTGAATTAATTGTAATCTTTTATTTAGAATATTATACTATGGGTTCAGTTTATGCGTAACTTGTTTAAGAAAAAAAACACCCTGAATTCTACCAAGTTATATGTAAGTGGTTCACAGGCTCGGCTGTAAGGTTTTATACACAATTGTTTTTCTTTTTTGTCCTAAAACTATTTTTGTGGCTATATATACCGAGCATTTCATCTTACGAGAGTTTTCTGTTATGCATTCTATTGGTATGTGCGTGTGTGTGTGTGAGTGTGTGTGAGTGTGCGTGCGTAAGAAGGGGTGGGGGGGGGTCCTCCTATTAATTTCACATTCACTACATTTGGCCAAAGATGTTGGTTTCCGTTTCAGTTACTCATATCTACCTTCCTTTATCGACACGGATAATATCCTTTTTTGACAAAATCTACCTCGTTTTCCTTGGATATATTTTTACAGTGTTTAGCTGTGTTACGTTTCTTTTTTGTTTCATTTCGTCTCCGTATATTTTCTCACAGTATGACTTAATTATTAACGCGTTACTGAGCCCTCATTTTGATTTAGTTTATTATCTCAATTTCATTCCCTGTGCAAATGTCCTCCTTTTCCAGTAAATTAAATGTCATCAAAGGATTACGCCCCTAAAGCTATGAATGTAGACTCTCTGGGCAAGACACGTTCTATGTCTTTAGCACCAATTATGCGCATCCATTATTTTCCTTCTATACGCATCGGGGATTTAAAATTTCTTATATCGTTCTTTCACTGTAATTTGTCATCTGATTATATAAAGGCATCGTGCAGGGATGTCGTTCGTTGGCCATCCATATTTCATCCCTGAAATTAAAAAATAAAATATAAATATAAAAAAAAAAAGAAAAAAAAAAAAGATGTAATTGGTTAACAAAAATAGTTCAGCTATTTAGAAAGTAATATAGGAAATAAATACGAACAAGACCAGTAAATAGTCCACACACTCCCATCAAAATCAATTAGTGCTCACATGCACTCATTTCATTTCTCCTAACGAACACTTTATAAACAAAATATATATATATCCGTGATATGGTCTTCATTCCAACTTCTGCATTCAACGAAAGTATAATCACAATATTATTTGTACCCTATAGTAAATTTGATAAGATAATAAATAATTCTTTTTATTTAAAAACCTTTTTATTTTAAGTTTATTTAGCTATAATTTGTATAGGGTTATTATATTAAGGCTTATTGTTTCAGTGGTTTGACTATAAAACACTTTAAAAATAACAATTTTTAGATTTTATAGCCCGATGTAGTTTGTAATAATTTTCAAGAATTTTAGTTACTGTGTTTGATTTTCTTGGTTCCTTTTCAGCATCTTAACATCTGATTAAAGACAATTAAGACCAGAATATATATTTTGTTGATTTCGGTGCACTATTTTCTTTGCAAACACGTACATCATCTGATGTCTTTATCACATTTCACAAAATAGTCCCGTTCTCTCTAACATGGAGAAGAGTTGTCTGTTAAAATGAAACATTTAAAATGGCATTTTAACAAAAATTTTAAGTAAATTTTGATCTTGATATTCGTCATTTTCATATACTTGATCAGATATTGATCTTTATTTTATCTTTACACTAAATGACAAAAACTAAATAATACACAATCTAGATATAGATCTAAGTCTCCTTGTCTTTTTGCCGAAATTAAAATATTCTAATGAAATATAGAAAGTATTTCTGTGTTTTACCCATCTGTTCGCAGTTTCAGTAAACGTAGACGCGTTTCTTAAAAATAAAATATACATCATTGTTAAAAATTTGTCCACTGATGCTAGAAGCAATATTTGTTAGGTCGTTCAGCCTGTTTGAATATACTGATGTTATATTATTGCGTCAGTAAGAACATTAATCTGTTGATCCTATAATTGAGTTGTATTGTATTGGTTTCATTTGACTTACTGGTACTAAATGCAGACTATAGTCCCTTCAAGCGTCAACTAAATTGTGTAAAATAGCCCGTCGACAGAATCGTGTCATATTTAACGAATGCAACCGTTTTAAATTTATACATTTTCGCCAACCGCCTCCCGTCCAGTCGTAATATTCTTGACAAATTTTCATTGAAACGAATTATGTAGTCTTATAGTTGCTATCTATGATTCGCTGGTGGTCTTATATGAAACTGTATAGTATTATGGGAAATATGAGTTGTCTAGACAAAATGCCCTCCAAGACAAAAGAGTTCTTGTTACATCTGGCTCTCTAACCAGAACCATTGGTTGAGTCTTTGGTTTCTCTTTCAATAACCAGACAATACGGCGCCAAGAAAAGAAGCGGCGATAGTGGGATTATCACAGTATTAATTGTGAAATGATTGGCCTTCTTATAATTTTAATATTATTTTATATTTTGATTGAAAATAAGTGATGCAAGAATATAATGTGTAGAACTCCTAATGAAGGCCATTCTATTTACAAAATTAGGAGTGCACGGAAAACGCTGTGATCCACACGAAAGAAGAATACCTGCTCAGAAGATCAAAGGCTGATCTCGGCTTTCCTTTAGAAGAGTAACAAAACTCAACTAGCTGTTCAGATAAAGGTGAGTAGCCATTTTAGGTGTATTTGTTTTGGTTCACGAGCGAGCGCCATCAACTGGTCAATGGTGTATTTATTTAACGTCTATCCGCTATTTTCAAGTTGAGCGTTTTCAAAGACACGTTTTGATCAGGGTTGCCGAGCTAGGCGCGGAGGGCCGTTTAGCAGCCTTTCAAACTAACCCAGGCTTCCCTTTACCTGGTGGCAAGCCAGCTATTTGGGATTAAACTTTGTCTTTCATGTACCACGTTCCGGTGATGGTTTCGGGTGTTTTCTCTTGGTGGGTGGCGCAGCCTCAGCGACACCGAGACCCTCATCGCGTGTTGGGAGAGCGCAACGAGAACCACATATTGTTACCATCAAAGAAAACTAACAAAACACACAAGACACAATGCAATTCTTTCTGTTAGTTGACCCTGAATCTACATTACTTCTTACCCCATGTTTATTTTGTTCTGTGTCATTTTGTTTCTTACTGCTGACCTATTGGGTGGTTCAACATTTAACGCATGTTGCCATCTCGTGTTCTAGTGTTAATGAAAAGGCTACCGTTTACAGAGAATCTATAATATATGCCTACACTTTATGCTGAATCGACTTGCTTCTTTATAGTCTATTAACATATGTACAGACCGGCAAGGTTCATTTAAACCACTGTTTCGCAAATATTTTATGAGATTAGAGAAGAATACAATAGCTATCAATCCCTGTATATCTCATTCCTGTGCTTTATCGTGTAGAGAAACATAGACTGGGAACGCTTATACAGAAATGCAATTTGATAAAACGTTGCAGTTCTGCTTCTCGAACAACTTCAATACCTTGGTCGTCTATGTGAAAGATGACCCAAAAACAAGATAAGTCGACATGTGACTGCTTTTTGACATACGAGAAGTGCAGTAAGTTGTGGGCTGTTAAACTGACAATGCCATGGTATTAGTGATCGGATTATAACCCCGGAGTGTAACAGTGAATACCCCTCTACCTGGGTGGGCTCTGGGAACAACCCTGTAGGTATATACCCCTATATATGTACAGGTCATTTATTCAAAATATATATGTACAGGTAAGACGGATGATCGTCGAGAATACAAAGGAATCGCTACACAGTAAACACTAATATACTATAACTACAAGGTCTCAATAATAAAACCGGATCTTAATAACTCTTTTCAAGGCTATTATTTTCAGACAGAAATACAACAACACAAGTAGTAAAACATTAACCAGACAAAGTTAGACAAATGATCTGCTTTTCTAGATTAACAGCTTTACAACATGTGTTTATATGCTTCAAATTTTATAGAAGATTTTCAAGGAATAAGAAATCCCCTTTTCATCCATGCACAGGAAAGTCTTGAATAGTATATACATAAGAGAAACAATCCCAAGCGGTATGGACTACACGTCAAATCAGGGCAATCCACAAGGTAACTAAACAAGAGAATAAAAACAGCTTTTCTCTGTTAATAATTTAAATAAATCAATCAGCTTTGATAATATAGTATAAAAAGCCGGTGAAAACATTTGATTAGTGTTGTTGCTGGTGTGTCTGTTTCTCTCGTTCACTCCTCATTGACTCCACCAAACTTATGGGTTGAGTTCGTGTAAGAAGCTGCAGAGGAGGAAGTCTGTATGAAGTCCATCTTCTTTAAATAATTGTAAAAAATATGTATTTATTTATTGTTCTTTCAATGATCTGCGGTTGTTTCTGAGTCATTTATTCGTACCGGAAGTTATGTTAGTATAGCAGAGGTAATGGTATGACTGATTCTGGCTTACCGGTTTACACGCTTAGACTCCTGGCGTAAAACATACCTTTACAATAAACTGATATGATGCCAATTAAAGCACCTCAACAAAATAATGTTATGGTTTGAAAGCTGTTTGAATGATAGCGTTTGTTATAGTTTTCAGAATCTCCTTAAGAACATCTTTGTATTAATGACATCACATATTTCCCTATTTCACTTGCGACGTTTTGTTGGAATCAAAGTTTATAAGTCAAACTATATATATGAATTCCAACTTCAGCTTTATTTTTACTGCAACATTTGTAGGTCTAATCAGACATTGTTAGTATGAACGTGATGTTAGGATTCATGTATCTAAATGATAATTCAAATTAGAAAAACTGGTATCTGTACTGAAGCCGTTAGCTGTGCAAGTCTTGTGTTACTATATTGTGAAAACGTTTTGGGAAGAAATTAAGCTACCGTTATACAAAAATTTCAACATTTTAATCTCAAATTTCTACAAACAATGCAATAGTATTTTCGATGCATTAAAATAATTGTCAAAACCGTCCATTCATTGCCTGTATTAGATGCGAGTAAACTGATGTGTGTGTGTGTGTGTGTGTGTGTGTGTATTTTTTAAATTAACTGCTTTCTGTTATTTTTCTTTTTTATTTATTAGGTGAATAATATTTTTATCTTTTTAAATTTTTTTTTTATTTTTTACATTTTTATCAACAATATAATATCGCTATGCAGGACTGTATTTCAGCTTCATATTGTATCATTGTATTTCGATTGTGGGTCACGATCAAATTAAGCAGCACGATACGCTTAACTCTATAATTATAAGAATCAACTCTAAAGCGAAAAGAAGAAAAGCAGGAAATAGGAGAAAATAGGACGTAATTAAGACTTGAACTGGGCTATAACCGGCTGATAGATTGGTTTGACGGTTAACTGACTATATTGTTGACTGGGGGAGTTATTGACTGACAAACTTCAGGATTACGTATTGGGGGTATTTACTATGTTGTTTGTAATCGGGTGAACCAGTCGCAAGTGTTGGGGGTAATTCGCCTGCTGATCTCAGTGTAAGCTAAGGTGACAGATTGGAGAACCTCAAACTAGTTGTATGATAAACATAGGCTGTTTAATCTTTGACTCGGGTGACATGAACGGATAAACTGGTCGGTTTGGGGTTAATCGAAGATAATAGTTGGCCCGGGAGAGTTGAAAACAGGAGTTAGATAATCTGACATATGCGATGACATCGGTGAGATTGTGAGCCCGTGGGGTCACTTCCAGGCGCCCACTTCTGATCCTTGTTGATGAACTGACTGGAAGAGGCCCCAGAGGTCAGCGGGCTATCGGCGGCTTGCTTTCTCTTCGCCCATATCATCGAGACTTGAAGAAGCCAACATTTCTCCATCTACGGTCCTCTGCTGATCATGAATTTACAGTCTATGCCGAAGATTTCCATTCCTGGTAATAAATCTTGTCGTTGAGTGACAGAAAGTTTCTGCCGCGAGTCGATCTTACCGCGCTGTTACGGGGTATGTCTAATTAAAGGTCACATAAGGTCGGACTCACTGCCCTGAAAATTCATTACGAGCAATGGCGATTATCATTTCAAATCTCTGCCTATGTCAGCGCCCATACGCCGCGGAGATTTTCGCTCTGATCGGCCCCACTGCAATACCCATGTATTTAGAATGAGCTATGATGATACTGTGTAATAGAAGGATCCCCATCTTCCACTCCCCAGGGATGCTACAAAGGGCTCAAATCTGAAAAGTGTAATCTACTGACCATCAAGGGGCTCATTGCTTTCATTTGCACAGATTGCTTGATTGCCTACCTGTCCACAGATGATATATTACCTTATCCAGAGAAACAAAATCCCAAGTATTGGACAGAATAAAGTTCTATCAAGAGACTTTGTGAAATGTAAATGTTTGATAATTTAAAAAAAAATATATTTATTCCAAGGTTCAACTTGAGTATTAACAACATTATTGCATTGGAGTAACTGGCGTCTAATTTCATTTAGAAGTTATATGTTGTATTGAAGTAACTGTCGTCTAATTTCATTTACAAGTTATGTGTTGTATTGAATAAACTGTCGTCTAATTTCATTTACAAGTTATATGTTGTATTGAAGTAACTGGCGTCTAATTTCGTTTACAAGTTATATTTTGTATTGAAGTAACTGGCGTCTAATTTCATTTAAAAGTTATATGTTGTTCTGAAGTAACTGACGTCTAATTTCATTTACAAGTTATATGTTGTATTGAAGTAACTGACGTCTAATTTCATTTACAAGTTATATTTTGTAATGAAGTAATTGGCGTCTAATTTCATTTACAAGTTGTATGATGTATTGAAGTAACTGGCGTCTACGTTCATTTACAAGTTATATGTTGTATTGAAGTAACTGGCGTCTACGTTCATTTACAAGTTATATTTTGTATTGAAGTAACTGTCGTCTAATTTCATTTACAAGTTATATATTGTATTGAAGTTATTGGCGTCTAATTTCATTTAAAAGTTATATGTTGTATTGAAGTAATTGGCGCCTACTTTCATTTACAAGTAATATGTTGTATTGAAGTAATTGGCTTCTAATTTCATTTACAAGTTATATGTTGTGTTGAAGTAACTGGCGTCTAATTTCATTTACAAGTTATATGTTGTATTGACGTAATTGGCGTCTAATTTCATTTACAAGTTATATGTTGTAGTGAAGTAATTAGCGTCTAATTTCATTTACAAGTTATTAATGGCGCGCTTCCACATATATCCAATGCTATGCGGGAAACCTGCCGTAGTGTCATTAACATTGTTTTTTATCTGCTTATAATTGTTGTTGTATCAGGAAATACACCAATAAGTCAAGGACCCGCAGTATAGCATTGATTGACAGATATTTACTGGGTTACAATAACCCGGATTAAGCGAGGGCGGTATCTTCAAAAACTATCTAAGTGACTGCATGTGGAGGGTTTAATTTCATGAAAGGGGGGGTTCCAGGTTGAAGGGTCCAGGAAAATTAACTTCTGGTAGATTATTAAAGCTGTGTGCAAGGGTCCCGGCTTTTCCTCCGTGAATAGCTGTATATTCACAGGACGATCATCCAGTTTGATTAATGAGTTAAAGAATACCGTAATCGCTGATTTGGACTTAATCTCTTCGTATAATCCCATCAAACAATGCCTGATTCAGATCAACTTCACCGAGGAGCAGCGGAGAAAGCTCAGGTAAATCAGTCTCGATTGTCCGTCAACTGAAGCTGTTGTTTGAAGAGGTATTGCCGGGCATAAATTACCAAAATAGCGTCCGACTATTTTTGGCCATGCAAGCGTATATAAGCAATCAAAAAATGTGCATCTTCGGAAAGGCTCGGACTCTTGCCAAAATTAACTATTGTAATTTGCCAAGCCGTATTAATTTTCAGTCTTTCTTGCTTTTTTTAATTGTTTGACGCCACGTGTATACGTTGTCATTTCTTAAGGCTGACAGTAAAAGGCAAACTTAACTCCTATTCTCAAAAACATCTTGCCATTGATCTTTACCATACTAGAATTAAGCATTGTCTTTAGGACAAATATTTTGGTGAAATATTCACTTGGTTGTTGATGACTCGACCTAATTAACAAAACAGTATTTTTCTGCTTCATATTTTTCTAGAGGGAATTTGAATATTATGATAAATAACATTAAACATTTCTTCTGCATGTGTGGATTTTAAAGTGATCATCTCAGCAGATAGACTGCTTGTCACCCATTCAGGTATGATGTGTATTTTTATTTTAAAATGGCCGTTATAATTAATTTAGTAATAACATGTTTTGACATTTGAAATGTTTTTATAGAGCAATACTCTTAGAAGTTTAATAAGGTACGTTTGCTCATTTGTATGATCTCTGTAATTTTAATTAAATCAGCCCTTCTGGGTTCTATGTTTTGATGAGGATTAAACGCTTCTAATGAGCCCGCAATAAATCTGTCAATCAAACTGTTGTAAGAGGGTTAGTGTTCAACTAAGCGGCTTAAGACACATTAAAGCTTGTCTTTATCACGGAGATATATTAGCTCTACACAGGACCGACTTGGACAATGTTCCCGATACTGCTCCGAAAATTTAGCAACTTTTCACCCGTCTAGAGTTATAAGTGTATTGTGTTTACTTCCTGTGCATCCAATAAATGAGTGGATTTCATAGCTCACGTGAAAGGAGGCGTTCAAGTGTGTACTCAATCTAGGGTCGCTTGAATACCCACATACCCATCCAATACTCGCCCTTCTCAGCTCTTTAAATGATCATTTGTTTCTCTCCTTGTCATGTCAAAAGTGAAGAAAACAACAATTATTCTCCGGCTTACATTGTCTTATTTTATGTCTCACAGCGTGTCCTACTACCAACGCTTGAGGAGTTGATTTTAAACGATTACTATACGCCTGACGGAGCAGTTAAATACCCCGGCTGAATTTATCTGAGACAAATAAGAAAGGATTTTGGTCACAGATGCCAGGCGCTTTATTTCCCGATTATGGCGTGTTTTTGGTTTACCTCTGATCACCCTGGAAACAGAGGTCTAACTTTATTCATCTGTCACCATTATCATTAGTTGAACACCTGACAACATCCAAACAAAACACTGCTTATAATCTCGTTATTCTCCCGTCCACTCACTAAATCACCACATAAACTTGTGGCATTCAAACAAAAACAGCTCAATTTCGGAGGAGTATGTTATTCTCGTTTTGTCAGCGAGTTGACTTTGTACAAAAGCTGCGACCTCTCTAACCCTCCCAGACGCTTACCACATCGCAAATAGCGTCCAAGTAAAATAACACTGAATAAAATTATTAAAACAGGTAACCACTTCAGTTTTTTAAAATATGAGAACAAAGAGGAAAAAGTGTCATTATACATTTCTTCAAATGCTACTGTTTGGTGAGTGCTTTACATCTGTGGCCACGTATTACTATTTCTGAATCTATATGAATTATAATAAAGGGAAACAGCTGAGAGATCTATATCCCCTTTCAACATTGTTAGACATATACGGACAATACAGAACAATTTAACTGTCATAACGAGATTGTATTGTTACACTTAAAAAAACAAATATGTTTAACTGTTCGCATTTATATATTTTTTGTAGATATTTATTTGTGTGGATTCTAAGGTATTTGTATTCTTCTTTGAAGTATATAAACATTTATTGGATTGATTTTAAAACATGGCAAATCAAACATTTGTAAAAAAAATAAAATAAAAAAAATTCCATTTCAGAAAATGAAGGACATATGTTTAAAAAAATAGCTTTACAAGTTTACAAGTTTAAAAAAACAAAATGTTGATAAACTTTCCAAATATATATATATAAAATATTTAAATAAGATTCTATACTTGAAACTAACTGGTGCAAATATGTCGTGTTTTGAAAACAAATTCGCTATTATAGGAATTTGTTTTCAAACAAGACACATTTGCACCAGTTAGTTTCAAGTATAGAATCCTATTTAAATTTATATATATTTTGAATAAATGAAGATATATATATATATACCCGGGTTCGAATCCCGGTGGAGGCAAGCAAATTTGTCTCTCTTCATTTATTAAAAAAATATATATATATTTGGACAGTTTATAAGCATTTAGTAAATGCTGTTAATGTTTTTAACAGCGCCAATACCCTGAATTTTATAGTTTGTGTCAAACATCATCAGTTAGCCTACTATAGTGGTGGTGTTCATGGTTGAAGCGTTGTGATGAGATAATATTATGTATGTCCTGTTTTCAAATAGAAAGAAACATGTTACGGTCAAAGGAAAAACGTTTTGCAATGCAATTAAACACATGGCAACATTTTCAAATATAATTACAATACTATAAAAACTTTAAAATAATTTCAGTTACTATAATATTAAGTTTCAGTGGTATACACGATTTAACTCGATAACGCGAATTATTTACAAAGATACAGAGTATCAGGTTAGATTCCTCGCTCATGCTGCCAGATTGTTTTTATTCCTCTATACATATATTAATATGCCTATTCCTTTCTAGAACTGTGACAAAAAAATAAAAATTAGTAAAATATACAAATAAACAAAGTTACTTGAACGATCACTACATATAAACAAATATATGTATATATTTTTTAATTTCTTGTTCATGGAAATAGACATGGTAACAAGAAGAAAGCCTAAAACTCTGCCAACTTTCCCCGGCTGTCCTCTACTCTTTAGGCGGACAACTGTATCTTTGTATCTAGCCACTTTCTTAGACGCAGCATGGCATGGGAAATATTATTCCGCCTTCATTTGACATGTGTCTGTTCACAGGTCGTTAATAGAGCGGGGTAGAAGAGGGACAAGATAGTGGTCGGTATAAACTATAGTGAGATGCGTCGAGACTAGATAATTCCTGGCCCCACTGTCTTCCGATAAAACATTCAACTGTTAGCGCCTCTCTAAAACAAGACTAATTTAATAAGGAGTTCTGTGGGAAGGCTGGAGCATAAGGCACCGGTATCAATTGCTCTGTATACTCATGTTAGGTTCATCTGATATACCCAAATAACAACTGATAAGTTTTATGTATTCTGATAGAAAATGATGACATAACTGTTAAGACGTAGACTAGCTGCCTATCTCATATAATCCACACTATGTATACTGCGCGGTGTCAGTTGACATGATACGTCGGCTGTTATTCTAAAAATGCCCTCTCATTCAGCAGTTCTATATTCAAAGTAACAACTAGTATTTACGGGCATTTATTGCTTAGCACACAAATGAATGTTTAACGTTATGAACGGGATTCTATAATATGATAGTAACTATTTCTGTTTTATTGAAAACTCCAGTGTTAAGCTAACATAATTTGATTCATTGTAAGCCCCCTTGTCTATTCATTACATGTACAGATAATTGTACATGATTGTAAAGAAAAAGAATACGAATTTGACCTTTGCCTTTAATATCATACTAATGCTGACCACTCCACCTCCCCCCCCCCCCCCAAAAAAAAAAAAATAAAAATATGTATATTTATACCTAAATATTACAAAACAATCAAATTTGAGCGAAATAATTACTAATACTAAACTATCAGTAAAAATGTATTATTTGTAAATGTAATGTAATGAATTAAATTTAGCAAATCCATAGCTTAAAATATAACATGACGATGTCTTGCTGGTGTATGTATGTTTAAACATGACGATTTATACGATTTAATATACGATTGCAATAGATATGTTAGAATACACGATTTAACAATACCAACTCATGGTCATCAGAAAGCCACAATATCGGACGTCTACTAAAAGCACATAGGCATAAAATGAGCGTTTAATGCCGCTCAAAATTATCAGCTTCCCCAGTGTACATTACATCAAAATAAATGAATGGATATGATGTTTCGTGATAACCAAGTTACGTTTGTACGGGGCTGCAAATGTTGGAATTTGAAAATCATATCTTTCGTCTATTGAAGACATTAAAGCAAAATATATTTGACTGAAATCAAAAATACAATACTGTTTTTAGTAAAATAATGTTTATTTTGTTGTTCTTAACAAAATAAAGCAATGTTTCTGTTTTTATCTGAAATAACAATATTTTCACAGATTTTTTAACAAAATGATGTGTATTGTGACTGTGTTTTTAAGAAATAAACATAATTTACAGTTAACAGTTTTGTTAAATGTGTTTGTTATAATGGAATAGTTTTTGCTTTTGTTTTTCACGCCAGATTTCTTTTTGTCATAAAGCATTCTCTTCTTTTCAAAGAAACAGAGAAAAAGTGCGACCCATGGATTCATCTGTCGGGGAGTATACGTTTTTACGGCAGTTTTCTTTCAAGACAAAAATGAAGGAAATTTGAATAAAGTAAAACAAGCTGTTTCCACGCGGTTAACATGTCTTTTTCGTGTGTGCCACTCGTCGGTTGAGTTCACTCCAGCGATTTCCACACAGGGCACTAATTTTCACGGCGCACTGATCTACACACCCCACCGAGTCACTAATGTACAAAGCTAGTTTTTTGCTGCTCTGAAATTTGTTAAAGCTTAATTGTCTTGGACGTCTCGTTAAGGGACGTAACTGTGGTAAGTGTAGCGTGTAATTTAACATCATTGTCTGAGACACTGGTATGTTCATACAATCTCTATTCAGTGAGAGAAAAAAGTGCAAGACAGAAATCATATATCAAATTAAGTAAAAGTAACTGGGTGGAATTATGGGAGTAAGTAGTGTGTTCATTATCTAGTTATAAGTCATTAGAGGCTGGCCTGTAGACCGTACAGAGAAAAGGTGTATGGGGACTCCTCCGTTAGAACCACTGAGAGCAGATATCATTCAGGAGAGATGATAATATTTACTGACTTAACAAATCTGGTGCCTGTCAGATTTCACTACATCAGCCCACCAGAGGTCGCTGTTTGACACTGTGCCACCATGTCGACAAGCCCCGGTTGATGTTCTCAAGAAATGTACACTATTCAAAACGCATTAGAAATAAACGAGGCAGTTCTTATCGCTATAAGTAATGATAGGGATTGGTAATGTGTAGTGCCACGCCTCCTCACTCACACGGACATCAGGCCATCGACCCAGGCTACATCTCTCCCTGTATACATACATGTAAACAGGACTAGTGCCTTGTCTCCTGTGATGACATACGGAATAATTTATCAAGATGGCAATGTAAAGAGTACTCGATTCTGACTCCCATATGGTTATAGATATTCAATAGATATAGATATACTCGTGATCTTATTATCGAACTAATTTTCCACGTCAAGGCATGACCCCATGTAGCAGAACGATCGCCAATATTGGTTAGAAATCGACTTTTATAAAGGGCAACAAAGCCCTGGAGTTTGCGAACAAAGAGTCAAGCTAACAATCGCCTTTTACAACACTCTAACAAGAGATCGCTGCAGCAATTTACCTATAAATCATACCTTGGTAAGATAGAGTCTCAACTAAAAGTGTCAACATATGTTTCGTTTCTTTGATAATCCAGTGATATGTAAATTGCTTTTCTTAACGAGTTCGATGAAATCGACGAGAGAGACATTGCAAGGGACAAAAGAGCGTCTAAATGGGGCGCTATTAAATTTGGACAGGACGTTTAGCTGTCGCTGGTCGTGTGCTGGATGATTTGCTACATCAATAAATTGTAATCATTGAGATCAAGCCAAGGAGCATACTGTTTATATACATCTAGTATCTTCATTATGTTGACACTACACAGAAGAAAAAACAAACAGAATGGATTTCTTGACCTTTATATATCTCAACAGTTAACCAAAAAAACCCAAACTGTTGATCCACTAACCATATATTGACATCATTCACGTCTGCAATTTGACCTCTTTTTTCTGTTTGTTTTACTTTTGTTATATTTTAATTTCTTTCTTTTATCTGAACGATTAGTTAATCCTGTAATTGCAAACTTTTTCAACATTCCATATTTTCATTTTCTCTTATATTTGATAATGTTTGAATTATATGATGTAGATAATTTTATTTGTTTCTTTCTCTCTCTCTTTCCCCACACGTATTTCTCTCTCTCTCTCTCAAATAAATTGTATGTTTTATGTCGGGTTGATAAGAAGTGAGTGTGTGTGAAATAAATGATAGCAATCACACACATGTGTGGACAAACTTAACAGAATGGCTACTGACTGAAATTAACATTAATTTTGTAGATTTCAACAGCTGCAAAAGCTGCGTGCACTTAACACCGCCGCTTATTTTATTGTGTTTCTTACCACTCTCGTATAAATCCATATCGTATAAAAATGCCTTATATAAATCAACTGAAATTAGTCCTGACTCCGGGATGGTTATAAAACTGGAAGTAACTAATTCAATCCATTTTGATAACAGGGGAAATGTCGCCAAAAGTTTATCAATAAGATAATATGTATGCGCCTAAAAACACATAAACGCTAACTTGGAGATTTTAACGTGTGTTATCTCAAACATCGAATTTGCAAAGCGCCAAGAAGTTTAACCGCTATGGTTTTATCTCTGTAGGGCCAGTCATATTGAGATATTTTGAAAACATTCCGAGCAATCCGGTGTGAACATTTGTCAATTTGATAGCAGAAAGTTGGTAAGTCAGCTGTTGTGAACGAAGGCTCGGGGCAGAGACGTCCACTTCACGCCCGTCTTGAAGACAGAGGAGAAGGGGGAAATCTCTACCATCACTCGGGGAAAGCCGTCTCGATGAGACCGGAGTGGAACAGTCGACAATCCGCGATACACCATCTCACTGTTATCGAAATATTTCATCTTAGACAAGTGACAAGAAAACCAGACCCCTCCCAGCATGGAAAGATACACCGAATTGTGGATTTCACATTATTTCGACTTGTCAATTGCATGCTGTAGGATAGAAGTTGGTATTAACGATAGGTTTTTACTATGTTACCAACACGTCTGAGGCACTCGAGCTCTCTTGCCGACTGTTCGCACATTGTAACGCCCTTGTCAGAAGTGTGATGGCCTCGTCTGATAAAACAGCTTGTTCAGATAACGAATATACCTTAGAATCATACTAAGAGTCAAATGTTGATACCAGCTCTCTTAAATTACAACTACTAACTACTCAAATAAAAATGATATATTTTATGACTCAACAATTTGTTCTAATATATCAAAATAAACATCAGCAGTTTAACAAGTAAATGGATTACATAAAATAGTTCATATCGGTAAGGATTATTAACAAAAAATAAATATTGAATTTTAATGACAGCTGACATGGGAATAATTCTTTAGGAAATGTAACACAGGGTGTATACAATAATGGAGATTGATGATACATGTTAATACCGTATGTGTGGAAATGCGAAGGTTACAATACTAGACGAGATGCCATATTAACACAACAAATTTGTTAAATTAGTTTTTCTTTAACAAAATACAGGTGATGGATCGTTAAAATTTACATTACAATTTTCTTAAAGAAGACACCAATGGCAACATTGAGGGAAAAACTATTTTTATATACTTAATTTTCTTAACATTCGACCATTGATAGGATCGGACTCCGCTTTAATTACAGGGAAAATAGTCTGACTTAAAGTGCTTCTGAGGAACTGTTAAAGACCTTCATTCTCCTTACATTAGGCGAATTATACATTTATACAATAAGCAAATCACATTCACATTTAAATGTACTTTTAAAAGTAAATTATGAATGTAATGTGTTTCTTTTTAATTTGCTTAGCGCATAAAGCTTATGGTATTAGGAAAATTAAGTATTTAAAACATGTGTTGTCTATGATTTTATTAATATGAAAACAACAGATGTATGGCCCAGCAAGTATGATACCTTTTCCAATATTTTACGATTAGTTGTGTATCATGTTATTCACAATTTAATAAAACAACGAGTAAAATCAAGCCTTTTTCTCGTTTGCTACCATATTGGTCTACATACGAATACAACCTATTTTACATAAACAAGAGCTGTTTGTTATATTGACTGGTTCAGTAAACTTGTTTCAACATTATATATGCAGTAACGAAATGTTATAAGTTAATAAAAACATAACAGTTACCCATGCTAAGTAAGTTGCTCTGAATTTATCACACGGCATTCCCGGCATGTCTCTAAAAGAAGTTATTACAACATTGATTTATGATTATTGTGGTAGTAATTTATAATGTATCAAGGCCCCACTTATCCTCTGCCCCCCATTTAACGTCCCCGTGCCCTTGTTAAATCTGACTGTTCATCAATCAGGGGAGGTCAGGAGTTATCTTCCGCTTCTCAAAACACAGCCATGCTCTCCATAGGCCCTGCACGCAAAACAACCATGTATTATTAAACATTCAAAATAACCCTAATTCGACGTTCAACTACATCACGCTAGTTCACTTTTTTCAGTAATAAAGTTTATTTTTTTATGGGAAATTTTTGTGTTACTCCTTCATGAAAAAACCCCCCTTATATTATAGACCATTTCTTATAACTTCCGTAGGCCCACTTGATATCTTAATTTTTTTTTTTTTTGCTTTATTTTCAACTTGTATACTACGAGACTAACGATGGCCAATCTTCGGTTTGTTAACGACTGTTTAAATGGCTGCAGGTGAAATTATCCGTAACCTACCCAGGGTAATGAGTGGACGGAATTAGCGACTACTATAAGCCCGTTATCTAGTGGTAGTGTTGGTTGATGGTAATCGGTCAGATAGCCGTCCTCTACAAGAGACAAGATGTCTTGAAGAACGGAACAAGATGTTATCCATGGCGCGTCAAATTGTCTCCAGTTAGAGTTAGTGGAAGCTTATAATGTACAGTTCTGCTTCCATTAATTATTGTCTGCCGTGTCCTGCTTATTGGGCACGCACTCTCCGCCTAATCGCAGATGACGTAACAGTCAGTCATTAGAAGAGAAGCTAAGAATCGGAGGTTCGAGAGCTGCAAGTGTACAACATAAACCAGAACAAGATTCTGTCTAATTACTCATCCCTCGTGCACATTATTTCACGAGCTGAAATGCACCATTACTCCGCCTCTATAATTAACATGAACACTTACACTCCAGTTTGTCAGGTGTCAGCTGACACTACT
The DNA here is from genome assembly GCA_030265115.1 of Mopalia vespertina. Classification (NCBI taxonomy): domain Eukaryota; kingdom Metazoa; phylum Mollusca; class Polyplacophora; order Chitonida; family Mopaliidae; genus Mopalia; species Mopalia vespertina. The sequence goes on along the minus strand of JAQQZZ010070179.1, from coordinate 5,031 downwards.
AGTTTTACCTCCACCGCACAGAAGATTTCCAGAGTCTTAGTTAATGTCTATAATAAAAGTTGACTTGTGACCCATTAGCTTGGTGCCACTGTGGAAAGAATTGCATGTAGGCCTATCTACTGGCATTCGTTACGAGGCTACAAAATATGCACACACCAACAAAAGCGACATGCTTTTCAATGCTTAAGTTTAACAATTATCCAATTAAATCTTCTGATAACTTTCCGATTCCTCCACTCATATATAAGCTTGCAGCGTAGTATCACGGATATTATCGACTTACAAATTGGATTTTAAATTCCATGAGAAGTAATGGCTTGATTTGCTATACGGTGTACCGCCTTCTTTATAGCACGTGTTACTACTTTTATGCTCCACTTAGGCCATACTCGATTCGTAATCATTCTGCACTTCAATTACTGGATGCAACTTATTAATGTTATGTGCGATTTTTTTTATTATTTCTTATTCGGTCGTATAGACCCGTCCATAGGCTATACGTCAATGTTGTGGCTTGCACTGGTTTCGAGCCAGTCTTTCTCTACACAGTAACGTCCCTTTGCTTGTTCAGAAGAGATTTTAACTACGTGTGTACCATTGCATTATTCGCTAAATCCGCGGTTCGTCTGACTCTCTGAAGTATAAACACAGATATTCGGTTAAGCTATTTATTTATTGATTAAATGTTTCATTGGATTCATATTGCAGAATCCCCTAATTCGATTTCCATTGTATGGTTTATTAGATCGTCTGCTTGTTTAGCTTTTATAACTTGTTTACAATGAACTAATTAAGTGAATACTAACAGTGTTTTCGTTACTGTTGGATAGCATTATCTTAAGTTGAACAGATACTAGTCCAGGAGATTTTGAAGATCGAGACCCGTCCCGGAATGGAACCCACGACATTCAGATTCACTACGGGTGCCTTACATTGAGGGTGAGTTCGATTGCCAGACAGTCGGGACTAGAACATGTTCAAGACGAGAAAGTGTAATCTCAAAATAAGAAAAGAAAATTTGTTTATAGTTCAGTTTTGGCAATACAGAAGAATACAATGCTACTTCATTTATAAAGCTAGAGAAGAACAGAGAGATATAAAACCCCAGCCAATCCTACAATGGTATCATTTCAGATGTAGCAGCATGTAAGTAAAATATATTGCAGAACAATTTTTAGAGTTATTTTGTTTTTATTTATTTATTTTTTTACCTTTTCACATTTGCTCTCTACTTGTAATGTTTGTTCTAAAATATGGTTTCTTGGAAGGTAGCACTTGAAACATATGTTCCAATAAGCATAAAATACGCTTAAGTATACAACTCACAGTAGCTCTACGAATACATTGTAAGTGATGTAAATATTGAAGAAACGGAAGTAATACAATGTACAAGTTGTAATAATACACAAGTCATACAATAACAAACGTTATACAATTATGTAAAATGTGACGCAAAATATATACAATATTCAAATTATACAAATATACAAGTACGACTGATTAACTTATACAATTAATCATATACAAAGTTTACAGATATACAAAGTAAACAAAGAAACACAAAAATTATCTAGGTAAAAGGTTATACAAATAAGCTAAAGAAGTAGAAATATAACAGTTAAACAAATATACACAAAAATTAATCCAGGCACAGCGATAAACATATAAGTAATTTAACAAATATAAAAGTAGTAGAAATATTAAAGATAAGCCAGTTTTGAAATGATACACATATACAAAGTAAAGAAATATATATACAAATAATCCAGACATAGAGTTATACAAATATAGGCAAGTTTTACGGATATAAAAGTCGTATTGATATCAAAGTTAAATCAGTGAGCAATGGCATGTGTTTATTTATCAGACAGGTTTCTGGTATGAGAGATCATCTGGCTTTAATGATGACCACAAGACAGCCCAGTGATGTCTTATTACCAACCAATCAGAGGTCAGAGTCACGTTATGAGACCAGGCGGTGGCTATTATCGGTCAATTATATACATTCGATTACATAATATACCGGACCTTGGTTATGGCCAGTTTTGCTGCCCTATTTTATTAAGCACCAGTACGGTATAAACTGACATCATTCCTTCCAATGTACACATCGACCTGCTAGACTTTGCTATGATGAGGTAGTTCGCCATTGCAATATCATGAAAATTACAAGTTAACTCTATTATCAAATATTACGTATGGTAAAATTTCCACAATGCTATTCACTAGTTCACTAATTCATATTTTACTATAAACTAGTTTTGGCGGATTAGCTAAAGCGTTTAAAGAACCAAAAGCGTATAATGGATCGCTCAAAACGTCAATTTAGTGGACTTATCGACGTAACACAGGTTTAACAGCCCCATCGAAACATACCTTTTTGTGTAAAGAATTTAATATACTGGCTCTTCTGAAAACATTCCAGGTCTACATTCACTCCGAAAGAGAGGCGAAGGACGGGTTGGCAACAGACACTTGAACTGTATTGTCCTCAATTTTAACAAGGCTACTATGCGATTTAAGACCACATTTGACTTTAAAAGATCAGTATATCAAACTATTATTGGACAGTATTAATTGAGCAAATAATGGCCGGTTAAGTGCAAACATTTAAAATAACATAGTTATGACCACTCACACGCTGTATCTTTAAAACTAAGGTTATATGATAGCATAGGCTATATTAGAGGTAAAGGACTCATCGTCTAATTAGTTCATTGGATGACGAAAACTATCATAGAAGCCATTAGCAATAAACGAAGACAAGACAGGACAATCACAAGACGCAATACAAAAACATCATAAGCATAACCGCTTCCTGTTGCTCATTTGCTCTGAGAGCACCAAATGCAAAAACAAATATTGCATTTTAAGATAACCATGTCAAAGATTTGACGGAATGGCAAACATGTTGTGATAAACTAACAAATCAAATGTTGTAAAATTACAAAGGCAATTTATACAAATTTGTTTCGCGTGCTTTTTTACTTTTTGAAAAGAAAGTTTTGAGGGTGTTTTTGGGTTTTGTCTTTTTAGTTTTTAAAGGAATCCACATAATCCGATTGTCACAAGTATAATAGAATTAATTTTGCTTACACGTCCGTTCTAGTTGGTGGCTCAGTGTAAGTGACAATCCCCAATGACTTCAGCTGTATATGAATATCAAAATGATTGTACCGTTCAAACCATTAATGTGAGTGTTTATAGGTGACATTGTGGTCATTCAAGGTCGTACTGGTGAAGGTTAAAACCCAAACCTCTTTTATTTACACTTCCAGGAAGGCGGGTATTGTCTACAGCGTATGCGTCAAAAGTTGTTTCCCTTTGTAATCTCTAAACAAAACCTTTACTGTTCAGCTTTTCTGTTCGTTAACAATTCTCATTGTAAAATAGGTCACAATATCTACGTGACCATTTAACCATAAGTGGTTAACGTCTAATCCCAATCACATACACCATAAAAAATATAGGTCATATCATGACCCAGATGACGCCATCAATGACGTCGCTATAAGCAGGTAATTTGTGGTGAAATGATGTTGTGCTTAACTGAAGCTCCGGACGATTTAAATCACCTAGCTTTAAGGTTTAAACAATTATGCACAACCAATGATAGACTTAAATGTTTGTATTAAAAGAAGTAAGGTGCTTATTGCCACGGATTCATAATCTTTATAATGAAGAAACTGGTTGGCCGGTGTTTAACGCCGTGCTCAAGATTATTCCACGGTTCTGTCAACCTTAAATGATGGCAGCACGAATACATTGAGTTCTATTATCATCAAGAAAAAGTATCAAATACTTCTAACATTCGACCAATCATACATTATAACTATATACAGTATTGTTTCACGACAAAACACTGACCCAAGCTTGCTGTAAAATGTTGACATTATAGCGAAACGTGTGGGCGAGAAAGCATTTCAGTGATTAGCCATTGCATGTTTTCACGCAGTCTACTTATTAAATGACCGCTTATAATCAGTCGAATGTTTGGTCTTTGAAAGGATCAAGAGCAATCACAAATTCATTCAAATGTAACAGAAGTAGGAACCATGCAGTAACTGGCATATAATGATTTTAAAAAATACATCACAAAAATGCCAATCCATAGTTTTCTTTATTTTGCGAAATCAGTTATTTTTCACGTCTTCTGTATCTTACACGATGTTGTATATGTATTGAGTCCAGTTGTTGACAAATGTACTCCGGCAAATGGACGGGTCTCCGCTAATTGCCTGACTGCATGGGAACCTCTTATATAGGCGTCATTGGTTAAGATTACTGGCTTCAAGTGTCCCTTATCTTTCACTCCCCGCAAACGAAACCATGTCTACCCCATTACACAACCGTACAGTTATACCCTATGAGCAGCCTGGCGTCCGACAGAGAAGGTGTGGCGGGAAATTTCACGATTTATCCCTCTCATAAAAATATAATAGTGAAAAATCCCTTGCTTGTGGTTATCGAGGGTGAGTGACCCGCGCGTGAATGTCAAGTTGAAAACGACAGACACTACATAAACTGGACATAAAACAGTCCGCGTGATTCTCTTTAGCGGCGTCTATTAAGATTAACCTATCAGGGTGTACGCTAGTCTAGCCAGCCACACATTAACATGTACTGACACATGTTACTGTAACATCAACTCTCTTATATAGAACAATATACTGATATTTCTTCGAGTAAAACATGTAAAAGTAGTTGGTATACGGAGTATGCCAAAAAATACATTATCATAGGTTATAGCTAGACACAATATGTACGGAAAGTTTGAAAGAGAGAGACTCGATTGTGAACGACTTTAAACTTAAACAAATCTCATCTCAGTGCCTTGGTAACGAATGAAAAAGTGTTTTGATGTTTGGTCAAATATTATTTTGTTTTTGACATCTGTGCCGCTGCTCAGTCGGGTCTCCACTGGACTGCTGGCCATCCAGAAAATGTACCGTGGATAAAACTTTACTGACATTTAGACGTTGTAGCAGTAACATAATACAATTCTATGGATTTTAATTGTTATATTTAGTA
>JAQQZZ010070168.1:0-22033 GCA_030265115.1 Mopalia vespertina | reverse complement strand
CGATCGATCGATCGATCAATCAATCAATCAATCAATCAATCAATCAATCAATCAACCACTCAATCAATCAACCAATCAATCAATCAACCAATCAATCAATCAATCAATCAATAAATCAATTTAAATCATTTAATCAATCAACTAATCAATCATTAAACAACCAGCCAATCAATAAGTCAGTCAGTCAGTCAGCCAGCCAATCAATCATCAACCAATGAATCAATCAATTTCTCAACCGTAACAGCAGTATTTCTCATTTCCATTGAGCTATCTTTGATCTATTCCATATACACATTTTACTTAATTTAATCTAACATAAAAAAAAAAAGCCGTAATGACTTTTGTTTTGTTTAATAGCGAACATTTATTGTATGCGGTAGTTCATACAAACTCATTTCAGCTTAATTATATACTGCTTTTATCTTATTCAAAGAGTTTTCGCCCATTGATTTTTTATGCTTGAAAAGGCAGTTGAATGTTATTATGAAGCTTTTGTGATTGGATGTCAACATAATTAGTTAGCACATGTTCATTTCTATAAACCGTGTAATGAATTTTTCCACTTTGGTAAATCCCGGGCGTAACTCGCTATATTTAATACAAGCACACGTTGAGTAACCAACCTGCGTTAATGATATGAATTCTAGTAGTAGTTTGAATTTTGATGGCTTATGCATACAATAAGTATTATTTGCGCCAGTTGTTTTAATAGATTTTCGGTAAACTGTCTAGAATACGTGAATTCAGAAAACAGTGTCTTTCTGTCATTGTATTGACGGTTCAAATATTCTGTTTAACTTTATTTTAACTTCACATTGAGGTTTATCGCCATACTGTTGGTTATTTCACTCATATGACGGTACGCCAGCCCAAAGGATGAAGGAAACCACCCTCGACGCCACTGACAAGAACAATCAAAGACCAGAGAGGACAGTCCCAAGAGGAGGAAACAATGATATAACAACAGGTCGGCTTCTTGTTTCCTTTACCCGTGATTATTATTTTTTGACAACGTTGATAAAATATGTGAAGCCCTAAAAACAGAATCCCTTTGTAATACGAAATTGAATCGCGCATAAAGATATACAGTACAAAATATTGTATTTTAGAAATGTGTCACTGAACTGTGGAAGCCTCCGGGCTAAGAGCAGTATATTTCAAACATACACATACTGTCGTTCAGCACTGGAGGAACATTAATTGTCCGACAGAACTACAGTTAATTAACACTTTATGGTCTAAAAAGTGTGGCTTTTTATTGTTGGAGTACATCGGTGTCAGATGAACGAAATATCTTCAAACAATCTGTTAAATCAACCAACCAAACTCAATTAAAACTGTTTATAATCCAGCAATCTGAAAATACTACCATATGGTATAATTTAACTCAATTGTTTAAACGATAACGCGTCTGGAAAACCATTTTTAAGTAATTTATAAGTAAACGTTCTTAAAATACGAGCACCAAATATACTGACCTTTAAGTTAATTCCCTCTGAAATGCGTTCAACACATGGATTCTAAAATAATGTATGTTTGGTAATTCATCAATAAACCTACTCAAAAACCCAGGTGCATTAATGTTAAGATTATTCGACCAGAGCAGTGCTCAAAAATTGCTCAATCAATTTATGGTTAATTTTCCGGAACACACGGTGGTTACGTTTTTTTAACAAAAATCGAATGAGTGGATTGGTCATGTGCATGTGTAAGAAATGTACAGTCTTAACGGATTGGATCAGAAAGATCAAACAACGTGTTGTTTTCTGTAATCGACTGGAGCTAAATCTATAAATAACTCACCGGAAGCACTGTGTTTAATGCCACGATCTCTTTTTGCGCGCTCAATCTTATATAATGGATAGCGGTGGAGAACATCTCCGTTACCTTAATTATATACCAGGAGTTATTGCCCTGACAACAATGTTGTTATTAACAAAGAGTTATTTCTAAGACAACACAAGTGAAAGAAAGGGGTAGCCTTTGAAAGCTGAGTTGTTTCTAAAAATAACAACACGGAATAAAAGGCTCGGTTTAAAGGTCTCGGAATCACACACGCCCTTAGCCGGACAAGTCATCCATGGTATGTGGGGGTGTGGTGACCAACGTCAATAACGATCATCGCAGTCAGGCATGTAAGTCAATAGGTGTTAAAGTTGCATTAGGGCCGCGCGTAGTGTCTTCCGCATTAAATTCTTCTAACAACTTCATCTGAGTAGAATAGGCTTAACAACGACTTATAAGCAAAAGCAAAAAACAATATACCAAGCAATGTATAAAAAGAACATGCTGCCAAATAAAACGGTAAACGTGCCGACATTTTGGTTTAATTATAACAGAGACAAAGAGGCAAGCATTTGTGACATGATCACCATTAACACAAAACGTGGAAATTTAGTTGCGTGTTGGGGTTAATAATGAACCTTCAAGTGACCCTAACCTTGAACCAAAAAATAATCCACTCAAACCTTAAACCTAACTATAAAAATGACTTTACAGCGAAAATAACGGTACTACGGGATTTGTTGATTTCCAGTGAATCCCACCTCGTTCTGTTCACTACTGGATTACATGAGATTGCTCGTTGCGTACCAATAGGAGGTGCTATATATAGCCTACATGTACCTTTGTAGGCATCGGACGTGTTTTGGAATAGCTTCAGGTAGCTGTTATTTTTCAGAACTATGAGATTTGTCTTAGGAGTAGTATTTTCAGAATAAATACTTGAGGCCTCATTACAGGAAGAATACGAGATCAACGAAGAACAGATTATAGTGCATAGAATTAGAAACAAAGTCTTGTTACTCGGAGTGCGAAAAACGTATTTCTTTCAATTACGATGTTTAAAGTTCTGTAAATTATTAAACTTTTGCTCCTGACTCGGGGACCTGTAGAACCTCATTGTTATTTTGTCAGCGAAATCGAGGGTAGTAACCTTCTCGCATTGAACTTGAAATAATATTTACGCCGTAAAATCTCAAACTAAAATGAATTAAACGAAAGAAGCCCTTAAGTTAATGTATCCGAGCAGTTCATGTAATAGCTGAAGAGACAAACATATAGTCTGTGCGAGATTGAAGCGAAATAACACAGGTCAGTTACTTAGTCACATAGGTGACTGGTTCAAAGGTCAAAGCTGAGTAAAGTACCTTCTCTTTGTAGTTGGTTTTACAATCACAAATAGTGGGTTTAACAATTGGTAACCACGTCACATAACTCTCTGAGTCTGGTGAATTATAGCATAATCAATTGCATTACATCGTGTAATAAATTAAGCTACGCTTCCCGTGCACGTCCTCGTTAAGTGCACTGCGCCATTATTAGAAGCATACCAAGCTTACGTAAACCATAAAAATGACGGATTATCTGGCTTTTGATGTCAGATTCTGTGGAATTTTAACACCGCTGAGTAATGAAGAGTATAGCAATATTCATTTGTCTACGTTTTACGGGGTAAAACTTCCTGAAGTCATTCGTATTCTGATGTTAATATTTCTCAAAGCAATTCTGGTCCCATTGTAATTTGGCATTATACTCAGGTTTTTATAAAAAAAAAAATTTGATGGATTGCAAGTGAAACATTTTAAAATAGAAGTGCTTGAAGCCATATACCTAGAATTTTTTGTATCTAAAATGGTGTGACTTAGTTTAGCGGTTGCATTGAAACAAACAGCTGCACTGACTTGTGGATGGAATTTCAATGTGATTCTCCAGTAATTCTCCAGTAATTAGTACTTCGATCGGATATCGATTTTCCTGTCTTCAGACAAATGTCTTATAAAGTTCGCGATGCGTGTTTCCAGATGGATTGCGATCAGATGAACTTATCGCTGTGACAAAAACCAACGACTGTGTTCACACTCATTAACGATTGGAGCACGCTCTAAAACGTTAATCCTTCATCATATGCTTAGTTTCTACAAAATATGTCCTTAATTTGGTGTCGGAAAGTTTGGCCTTATCTGCTACTTGTCAAGCAGAGATTTTAATTGGCGTTAACATTCACAACTTTTGACAATTTTAAATCTACTCCCAAAAATGTGTGTCACGTATACGTATATCAGCGAATTTGTCAGAGATCTTTCGTTCTCCTGTTTAGCTTCTGTGTTGTTAACTAGTTTTAAATATGTGTTCTTTGCTTGTTTGGTTGATTGGGGGTTTTTTCGCCGCACTAAAGGTCATTGCACCCACTCATATAACAGCTTGACAGCCCAAAGGGTGAAGGAAATCACCGTCTACATCACGGACAACCAGCAAATACAAGACACGATAATCCCAGGACGTAGAACAAAAACATCACAAACAGATCGGCTCCGTATTGCCCCTTAGCTATGGGAGCGCCAGGACAACAGGAAGCTCTCTCTCTCTCTGCCTACCGCCCGCGTTTATGTGTGGTGGTTTATTTATCATCAACGTGATGTCAGTTTTGTAAATACGCGTTTAATTAAAAACTATCCCGGGTCGCAGGTGCATTTCTTTTGTTTGTTTGATAGATTGAGGTTTAACGTCGTACTCAAGGGTATTGCGCTTATATAACGACGAATTGTCCACTTCATTCTACTCCCTGCCTACTTACGCTGGCAAACCGGGAGGAAACCTCGTAAAAACCATCCCCGCGATTGCCGGAGCCACATCGTGTGGCTCACTCATTTATACCTGATGGTCGAACGACGGACTCGATCCCGTGAACGGTAAATTGAAGTAGGATTAGCAAACGCGCGCAATAACCACTAAGTCATAGCAGCGGGTCATTTTCTTTGGTGTGTTACGCGGTACCATGAAGCGGAGGGTTTAAGAGGGAGCTTTCTGTTACCCTGGTGGCCTTTCCCGTCTCCCGAATCCTGTCAGGAGCTGTACCCACCCACTGCAGTGCCTTTGTCTATCAATAAAATCGTACCATGCATTAGTTTCAATTCTAACGGCTCCTCTCCTAACATAGTAGCCCAAGGGTTTTCGGGGTCTGGGCGGCTCCTCGACCTCCGCCTATTGTGCTGTGATATTGGACCATCATCTCCCCTTCTCCTTGGACACTTTTGAGATTCGACTTTGACCTGTATGACGAAGCTAGTCGCACTGCGATGTTCAACATCCACATTAGCACAAACACAAGCTGTTAAATTTCTTTCTCTTTTGGAAAGATAAAGGTCGGACGATACGTTGCTTTTACCATACTGTCCTTAGCTAGAGGGCACATTGGCGAAAGGAATGCTGAAATCACATGCAAAACCATGGCGTATTGAAACACGACTCAATCTCTTTAGAATTTCATCCCACAACTAATGTTACATGAACGTCTAAGTTTAGGCTACCACGACTCATTTGAAATTTAGCTGTCACTCAATCCACCGAGATGAGCATCTGCAATAATAACTTCCGCTCACGTCACTCTATCTATTTTACACTTAATTGACCGACAACGTTCAGTAACAGAATACACACTCTATATAATAAAATGATTGGGTCATTATGTGAGCAAAAATAGAGAACAACTAACCAATTTAAGACAAATTAATACCTCTGATGACATTGCGCTTATGTTGAATACACATTGAGTACGTATGTGAGTATACCTCCTGTGTACATAACTATTTATCAAATAGTAAGCCCATATAAGGTATATGTATTTACGTTAGAAATGCGAAGAAAAAAAATTTAGGAGCTCAAATATTAGTCGGAATAATTCCAAGAACAGACTATACAGACTCAGTTGCTACACTCTTAGAAATAATGGTTCTATATGGAATCATTACGACAAAAACGGTTCTTTGATATAAGAAGAAAGGGAGAAATTATTGAAACAGTTGCTGTGAGGGTTCAACACAAAACCATAAAGGGTTCCATCAGAGCCAAGACTAAAGAACCTAAAAGTGTTCCAGTAGAGCTGTATTTTTCCGAGGATGTGCACGATATAACTCGGATGCTCGATTTAAGGCTATACCCAGATTGATTTTGGAGTAAATTAGAAAACCTGTATTTGTCTATGTATTTCCCTGAAGTTTTTACTACGTAAGTATATAAGGCAGTCCTATTCCACCATTAAGGCAGAATAAATATTCCCTGATGTTTTATGTAATGGTCATCAGAACTCACGTTGACAGGAGACTTCCTGGCTGTGATGTGGCTCCTCAAGCCAAATACAATATAAACCAACTGACCAAGGCAATGTCCATCTTGCGCCTTTTCACATTATGGTCAGTGACGCAGCGGTCTACACCCAGGTGAAAATGTTCCCAACAACTGATTCTAACTGAGCAATCCTTACTCTAACGGTAATTGCTTCACTACCGTTGTTTCTCTAATTGTTTCGTAGTGTAGTCAAATAATCAACGTCTTCTCTCTGGATTGAATGTGCTATTCCGAATCCATTCAATTTAGTGATTTAGTCATTCTAAGATTCTTATTATTGCTTTAATGTTTAAAACGCGAAAACGTTTTTACTTTTACGAATATTGAGAAATAGATAAATTGAGCTACATAGGATAACGGGAACCTGCCATCTGTTACTTAGTTTCGCGCTTTCTCAGTGTGTTTAAATAAGTCGAACCCAAATAACATCCTTATACAAAGACGATTTGGTTATTATAAGCATAGAATAGTCCATAAACGAGCAATCGACTCCTTTACAGGTGAACATTTGCTACACTTCAAAACAAGACACACCAACGAACCGTACAAAGAAACGCAGCTTCCTACAAAATTGAAAATTTACACTTCCTATGCATGACATTGACATATAATTGTAAAGATCCTGATCCTAAACGAGTCTTTCATCGAAAATGCAGTTCATGAAATAGAATTGGAGTGTTTCCTTCCCAAATTTACTCAAATTCTGTTTATTTAGTATCTAGGACAAGCTGTTTTAACTTATAACTTCATCCTGACGATGGCATCGCTTATGTGGAAATATAAAAAATATCATATTACTTTCCCCAGCAGTTCAATATTCTGGGAAATGTGTTTTTACTGCATAATCTGACCATGGTACTATGTTTTCATCACCCTTTGTTCACTGTCAGCTAATCATTGGAGACACACTCTCCTTGCTGTGCGGCTCGTTCGTCCAGGTCAAAAGACAAACAGCCAGGGCCTCGTGAAGGGCTCATATGTGATCTTTTTAGTGCATATGGTCAATGATTTGTAGGTCTTTCACGCACGTGTCAAACTAACTGCATTTAACGGTACACTTATTTAGTTAACGTTAATTGTTTCTGTTTCCACCCTTTATTGCTGGCTGGAGAAGCAGAAGGTTCTTGTTTTAAATGAGTCAATTCGCTATCCCAAAGGCAATGCGAACTGATCGCCACTGTACCACAAGGTCCTAAATTACAGACACCTACTTTTGCAACAGAAATAATTGAATCGACACGGCCATACTGAAAGGGAAGATTTAAGGATATGAAGTTTCTCAAGTGCAACCACTATTTATTTTACGAATGGTGTAGATTCCAATACGTATCTTATTGAATTATACATACATTAAATAGAGATACGACGTCCAGCCATACGAAACCTTAAAAAATAAGGCCTGTTTGTGTTTAAAAAATATAATTGAGCCGTATACCCTCTCACCTCGCCAAAAACCATTCTGTCCTTTCCGTTGAATACTCACCGAGGAGCACCACCGGGAATGGCCCAGGTATGGCCTACCAAATCTCGTTCTCAAATCGGAAATAAATTTTAAATCGACCAAAAGCGAGTAGGGTACTGCTAAGACGTGATTGCTTTTGACGTGAAAATGGACGTCAACTGGACGGTTTATGGGTCGATCTTACAAGGAAGAAAACGAAATGATTTTAATCAGGGTAAGGTCTAGTGTTTTTATATATTGGAAGATAAAGTGCAGAAAGATGGTAGCGTTCGATTAAATGTAGAGGCTAGGAAGACTCATGTAGCTTGGCTACAAATGATGGAGCTAGAAAATATATCTGTGCCCAGTCTTGACTTAAAATTCAGTCAGTGGGTGTCGTGTGTTTTAAAGCGAAATTGAACTTTTTCCGTAAACGATTCTGGACATCATAAACCCTTAATCGATTTTTTTTTATGTTCAGTTTAAATATGATTTTGTAAACTACGTTGCACACAGTTCTAGCTGAAGGCTTATATGGTGTATCCTTCCTAACAATACATATACCTGTATTGCTTATTTGTCTGATTGGTGTTTACAGTCGTAATCAAGTCTATTTCACTTTTATGACGTCAGTTTTGAATATTTACAGATCACACTTCATTTAAACAAGGCATGTTCTTTACAATTCATACGTATTACATTTGTGTTGGATTTTTGTATTTGGTGTGCGTTATTTAATTGCTTTCATTGCTTGGCAACACAAGAAACAGGTAAAAAAAAAAAGACACATAACAAAAAACAAATCCGTAGAGGCACACGGATTCAATATTATTTTTTTAATCTTACATTTCCTTTTGCTACCACCTCTACGTACAATAACCAACCCCTTTCGTATTCCATTTCTGTTTTGCCTATTTCCTAAATGTTTGAGTAGGATTTGCGAAACGTTCCGATTCTTTAAAACCAAACAGTTAAAGCAACCACATCGGGTTAAATAAGAAAACATTAGCACGGTATTGTGAACATCATCGCAGGAGAAGGGTCTCGCATTGTTTGACAGTATTTCATCTGACCACTTCGCGAATTATTTGTATGCCTGTGGTGGTGTTAGTTTGACGAAAATACTAATGTTGTTGAAGCATTGTGTTGACTGAAAAAAATGGAAACCTTGCTCTACCAAGCTGGACAGATCAATAAGCTGAGCCGTTTAAGAAAAATATAAAATATATGCGCGTTAGTCACTTCCGGTGGACACGCTTCATTAAGCCTCACTACAAGCACAGGAAATCTACTTAAAATTCCTCAAAGAAAACCAAAGACGTCGTGGTGTGAGTATTTCATAGTGGGTATATTGAGGCAGACGTTTCATTAAGAGGCTAGGTGAACTAATAATGAGATCGGCTAGTAATTCGAAGTTATAAAGTCGATAGATTTTCGCCTCTCCAGACAATGGTCTTGTAAAGTTCCCGACGTGTGCTTCCTACAGGATGGACACAGTACTGGAGAGCCCAGTAAAGTGGACTAAGGTTTTACCTATTAAGACTACAGTTTGAAGTTTGAGATTTTGATGTTAATCAACATTCGTGACTTGTATTAGTTTGATTGCTACTTTACGTTGTACTTACGGTTGATTCACTTATATGACGGTGGTGCCGGTACACATGATCAAAAGTCGACGGGAAGATATAATTTCATTTAATTTGTTCTGTTAGCATATAATAATTTATATTTACTTCGGTGATGAAATCTTGCCGTTAATTATGTTTGTTAGATTGTAGCTTTTTTCATACTTCAGATGATTCAGTGGGTACTGCATAGATAGATTGTATTAGATTTTACGCCCTATAACAGGTTATGTTCGCCATATGACGGCTTGTCAGCCCAATGGGTCAGAAACACACCCCTGACGCCACCGGCAACAAGCAAGGTCAGATAACCACCAGACGCAAAACAGAAACGCAAACACTTATCGATTTAGCAACCATGGCAGCAGAGTTACATTAAGCTTCCTCCACTAATCACAATTGGTTTGGATCGTTGGTTGTTAGATTCGTTGGTTTCTGAGATTTTGAGAAATGCATTGTTCAATTCAATTTCTCTGATAAAGCTGGTGACTTTTTAAAGATGATAACAACAACAAGAGCAGACAATAATTAATAAATAAGTGACCGAGCGACTCCTTTGTTCATTCATTCATTCATTCATTCATTTATTCACTCATTCATTGAATTATTCATTTATTCATTCATCCATTCATTCATTCGTTTGTTTATTTATAGATAGATAGATTAAAATTTTTACATCGTACTGAATATCAACTCACTTACATAACGGCGGTGTATTCCAACGGTTATTTTTATCAACACAACTATAAAATGTGAGTGTTTAACTTTGCTGGAAAGTTTATCTACCTCAAGTGTCATACAAAGACAACATTGATATGCTCCAAACAAATTGCCCTTAGCCAGCCGGTCACCACAGACAGATGTTTTACAAAGTAGTTGAATTTTTTTTCTCCGATCCATAGCACTCATTTGAAAGAATCTCTAGAGAAGGCTAAAGGGAGACAGAGACTTGGTGAACAAATAGCGTAATCGTCAGTTTCATGTCATATCGACTTTACCGGCTCGCCACAAAGCACTTGGAAGTCTCTAATTACTTATTCCTTATCGAACAGACTTTACTTTTAGATCTCATCAACTTAAATCTGTGCTATTGTCTGTTTTACTTCTTAATGACTTTTGGAAATAAAGTTAAAAGATGTTCTTGTAAAGTACTTGATGACCTCCATCAATTCTGGCAGATGGACGAAGTTCAATATAGGCCTACAGCACAGACTCGAAATCGCCATCTAACCGTGTGTATCAAATTATTTCGTGAGACTCATGGGGAGGTTTCTGAGCGGTTTCTGTTCGGCTTTTCTTCATAAATACAAACAAATACGTCCTTTACATTTGAAATTGTCTTGATTACAAAGTTTAACATCAGTATTAACCGATAGTGCAAGTGTACACAAATTATTAATCACTAGTTTGATTCGAGTTACCTCTTGATGATGTCAGTGTTAAAGGTGGAACAAGTCACTACAGTTTTCGCAATTCACTACCAGCTATAAAATCACGAATAAGTTTTAGAGTAGCCGAAGAAAACTACTATATGCGAAAGTAGCCGTTGGTTGGGTTTCCTTGATTTTCTTCTCTCGTAGCCAATTTAAAGTTTCTGCCACACTAGTGCCGAACACGTTGTGTGTAGGCCTACGCGAAATATTGTTAAGTATGGCATATAAGTTCACTTCTCGTCGATGTTTCTTTCGTCAGTTTCAATTCGGCTTTTTTTCAGAAACTTTACTAAAAGATTGGGTCTGATTTGGCTATTTACATCTACGTGTAACCCAAACTGTATTGCCCTTGTGACCTCGACATTTGTGCAAGATGGCGTGAAATGAATGGACGAGTCAACAATACCGGAGCCAGAAACCACAAAGAGATCCTTCTGTACGTGAATTAGGCAAACAAACAGACATCTGAAACTATAGAGGTCATCCTTCCCTATATTCACATGTTCATAATTGTGCTAGAAACGTATTAATTGTGCCGAATACAATTAGGTTGTTTTATTGGCCATTTTAAAGTTGTAATTGACCTTAAATAGAAGACCAATTTAGAAGTCCAGAAGTCGATAATATAACTGCATTGTCCTCATCACTCTCCGCTCCGCTCATACAAAAGAGGAGTTGTCATCCAATCTATATTCTAGAGTTGTGTTAATTACGATAATTCAATCAAACTAATGCTTCTTTTTAATATCTTTGTATTAAGTATGCCTAAATAATTAAAAGCTATTTTAGGAAACTATTTCATCGAAATATACCTGATTGCTTAACTATAAGTTCTGTGAGATACCTAATCAATAACATACAATTTTATTTAATGAATTTATGATTTTTTTTAATTCCAAAATAAAGAAAACACTGCTAACTTTATATAATATATTAATATTCCATATACCCGATTTTGAATCACGGTCGAGGCAAGCAAATTTTTCTTTCTCCACAAAAAAAATTGTGTCTTTGTGTCTCACTCGGTTAGAGCACTGGCCCTGCGCATGCACACTTTTTCTTTTTCTACAATAAAAATAGATAAATATCTCGTATATACTCTCCATATGCATGTCATCACATCTTCAATCAGTATGCTGTACGAGTATTGGGTAATTAATGGTGATATTATTCTAATGAATTATCTCGAGGATATCACCAATTCGACGAGCGTTCTATTTCATTATAACACATTTTCAATAATAGACAATTTGATCAGGGTGACAAGCGTTATCTAACAATCATTTTGATATTTCATTACGTTGCACTGCGAACACCAAGATTGTATCGCGGCCGATTTAGCTGATTGAAATGACAAGAACAGCCTAAGATCCGCAATCATTTATCTAATGGCGGCCAATGATTTAAATTTCCGCTACTGGAAAGGCAGGACTAGACGATTTTAATTGTATACTTATTTCTTTAGCGTTCATCATTTCCCGAGCTATGTTGCATATCGTACCTCTATAATTTCCACACATTACGTAAATGGACACAACGGGATAAATAAGAATGGGTGCAATTGCACCAGAACTGTTGTCTTATCGTAACTAGTCATGATTACGCGCGCTCATTTTCTCACGTGTTTCGGGTAGGGCCAACGCTCACGGTACAGTGAGAAAAAATGTATATGTTTTTATTGGGGGTTGAACGCTGTACTTAATGTTATTTCACTCATATGACGGCGTGCCAATCAAATAAGCGAAGGAAACCACAACCGAAACCAGTGGCAACAAACAAAGACAATACATGACAAAAACCGGACCATCAGAGGACGCACTACAAATACATGACAAACATATCGGCTTCATAATTCTCGTTCGCTCAGTACAGACATCAATAATGAGGCTTGGGAACAATCACGTAATGAACAAAACCCTCCAGTTTTAATCGCCATTAAGAAAACTATTTAAACCAATTGTTCGACTGAGATCCACTTCATTCTGATTGATTGATTGATTGATTGGTTGACTGATTGATTGATTGGTGTTTTACGCCGTGCTTAAGGGTATTTCACTTATATGACGGCGGTGTATTCCGACAATAATTTACACTAGCACAACCAAGATGTAAAGCATTTCCATAATGTTAGAAAGTTAATTTTTCCTCCAGAGCTAAGTAACGACAGCATTGCTACTCTTTAAACAAACTGCTCTTAGATAGAGGGAGCTTACTTCACCAATATGATGGTGAACCCAAAGCAGGAAGGTTACTGTCAACCAAAAACGGCAAAATAAAAACAGAAGCAAAGACTAGAAAACATGATACAATAGGATAAAGATAACAAATTTGACTTTAAATACATTACAATAATCGGGTCCTTTTTGCCACTTATAGATCAGGAAGATTGTTTTGTTTGTTTGTTTGTTTGTTTGTTTGGGGTTCAACGTAGTAATTAAGGGTATTTCACTAATATGACACAATATGACTTGCTTAGATACAATGGAAAACCGGGATGAAACTACGTCAATATCACCCCCGCGTTTGCTGAGACAAACTGTGTGACTCAATCATATTTCTGATCGTCGATAGACAGACTCGAACCCATTGACAATACATCGCAGTAGTATTAGTAAACAGACGCGCTACCCACTAAGCCACGATCACGTACCAGATAAGAATGGACCAAGGGACAGAAATCAATACCAGTTACCCATCCGTTTGATTTTCGGGGTAACCACACGCTGCTAATGTAACTAATAAACTTTTTTTTTGTCAATTCCATTATATATACAGTAAATCTGATAAAGCCCCTCAGAAGTACGTTTCCAAACACAACATGACATTTCGAAACATTACCATCTCTACACATGAACTCGAGCATTTATTCAGAAAAATTTATTGAGTAAAAAGTTATTCAATCAAAAGTCATTCTGATAAATAGTCAATTGAGACATAGAGTCTGTTTCGGTTTGGATAAATTAATGACGCACACATACTTCATATCCCAGTTCTGTTCGTACCAAGCAATGCCACTCTATACACGTCTCAGTAACATTGAACCGTTATGGCAAACTACCGTCGATTGTCCATGGCTTTATGCTAAACGGTATCGCAATAGAAACACGAAAGTACTGCTGCGAGTGTCATCGGACTATTTCCTGTTCTAATAAAGGCCTGACAGTAAGTGACTTTGATAAATGTATTAGTAAATTTCCTGGTTAAAATTAAATTGTTCCACTTCATTACAGTGCAATCCATTGCAATAAGACAAACGGATCAGGCAAAAAACACTGCTGAACAGTATTGCGCAATTCATCATAGGAAAGAAATGCTGACACGGCAAATAAAATTGTTTCAAAACGTTTTAAAGTACCTATCACAAAGAATTTGTAAAGATACAACTTAAGTGATGATCGTAAACTGGAAGTTGCGAGTTAAAGTGCTACTCAAAAATAAATTTAAAATTGTAAACATTTATTTTGATCAGATTATTCCTGAAATTTGACACCGCCATAACTGATGAATATTTCTAAATTGTGAGTCTAAAAATACTTCTTTACTTAATACTTAGTTATTTGTGTTTGTGGTAATGTTTGAGTTTATTGCTGAAATCCAGTGCGGTAATCGAAGTGAAATATCATTGAAAACAACGGTAAGCGTTAATCAGTCAAACAAACTAATATAAAACAAACTTAACATGATACCATATTATTCATAAAAGTCTTGGCCGAAAAATTCTTATTTGTTTGACGTCAGAGCCGAAATAATTAGGACGTAAACATCAGTCCATTAATATGGTATAATTATAATGACTTTTCTGACGAGAATATCACCAATTTGACGGACATTCTACGGCAATGTAACAAAGGGCGAATTATGAAGCATTTGATGGGTATGACAGTCGTTATCTGAGAATCACATTGAGATTCCATCAAGCTGCGACCATACGCGGTTATTGGAAGTTCCGACATGGAGATTTCAGTTGTATCGCGGTTCATTTGGCACAGTGGAACGTCGCGAACACAGCTGATCCGCGATATGCCTATCTGAAGGTGATCAATGATTTATGCATTTGTCGAGGGAAGCGCCGGATGAACTTCTGTTTAATCGTATACTTATTACTTTAACGTTAATTATTTTCCCTGACTTTCATATACTCCAAGCTGTGATCACAGAAGGGTCTCTCGTGGAGTGTCTATCAGTTCGCGCCTGTAATCAGCCACAAACGACATAAATGGGCACGAAAGCGCGTAGATCTCAAGTGCAAAGCTACTACATGTAGAAGCGTCGATCTTCGATTCAGTTCATGATTTACCAATTGTTTATGCAGACTGTTCATCTATTTAGGCTCATTTTTCAACATTCTAATTAATCAACAAAATGGTAAATTTTTTTCGCCAATAAAAAGCTACTCGAAAAATTGTCAAATCGGAGGAAATAAATCCATCAATAGGAACACTGCAACATTAAATTGCTCTACGTATAGTTTGAATGTCGTGAATATTACGTGTAACGAATCTAAAGGTTATGCATAACTAAAATCTAACTCTTAAGGTATACCCCTATTCTTGAATCAGATCCAAAGCATTTCTGCACACAGAATCGAGAAATACGTGTTTAAGATAAAACGTGTTTAGTTAAAATGTATTATCCAATGTATCGACAACGTCAACGTTTTTTATTTACTTTATTTGACTTGACAGGTGCTTTACGTCATACTCAAGTTTGTTTCACTTATGTGACGACGGATTGTCCAGTTATTACTCCACTTCACTTAGATACGATCGAAAACCGGATGTAAACCACTGAAAAAAGTACCCTGTTATAGCCAAAGTCCCTGCATGTGGCTTCTTCGATCGTTTACCATACATTAATTTGGATAAGCGCATGTGATTGGCGTAAATCATCCAATTAGATGGGTTAACGACTGTCGAATCTTCCCCGTTCTCGAACCTCCCGCCCTGACTAACATCTGTGTTGCAAAGCGCTATATTGAAGGAGGATCATAAGTCCAGCACGCTAACGACTGGGCCACTGGCGCTGGTGCTATAAAATTGGAATATGAATCTACAGTTGTCTGTTGAATGAACCAGTTCCTGTTCCAGTTAAAATCTAAAAGTTACTGACTTTGATGAATGTAATAGCAAATTAACTTTTTTAGATGAAACTGATGTACTTAATTACAGTTGCAGGCCATTGCAAAAAGAGAAACGGATCGAGCAATTTAAACAATGCTACTGTCACGCAATGGCGCAGTCCATTTTAAGAAAAATGATGACACGACAAAATTGCACTTTTCAAGTACCTGCTCAGAAACCAAGCATATTTTTTGCCGTTCTTAAATGGGTAACTTACCTGAAAACAATATTGCATAAATGTTAACTAACAGCATTAGTTTGTTGTGTAATAGGCAATTTACGGCGCTTTTAGGTTAATTTTGATTCGAATTGGTTCAATTGTTGTAGAGTTTCCGCGTATATTTGTATCAGCATATGCTAACATTTAGAGACTGCTATTCTGAAATAATGAAAATGCAGATCTTAATTGTGCCGCTGAGGAAATGTATTTATTCCCGGACATTTATATCAGTCCCGTATAATTCAATAACCATTTGTCTCCTGTCGTAATGACAAACCACTGACACAATCGGCTAGAATGTAAATTCCAAGTAGAAACCTATTAGTTTAATCTTTTTTGGTCGACATTGCCCTTAAATTAAATATTTTTTTCTGATGGAGGATATGTACCGATTATTACATTTTTAAAAAACTATATTTCATGTACCCATTATACCTGGAGATAATTGGCTGTGATGAACGTAATTGAACATTAGTCAGTTTCAATTATACTCTTTCTTCTTACTCATACTAGGCCCTACAGTCAACCCAGTGCTATAAATAAAACCTCTCTTACAGTATAGCGGTGAATCGTGATATCGTAGTGAAACCCATATAAAATAATGAAAACGAGTTTAAACAAAGGATAAATCTGTATTTTGATCCTCTAGATAGGGCTACGGATGGCCATTTTATCACTGATAAGAGGCCTTAGAGTTTGCTAGGGATTTTTGTCTTTTTGTGCACAGGACATTTCTATGCCCCTTATTTAGGCCCATAGTTGACAGGCTGGGTACGTTACACGAAAAACAGAAATGTCAAGTCATTACAAGCAAGCCATTTTCTCGAGCCAAAAACTTCGGCTCGCAAACAGACTAAGAATAGGACCTGTTAGCCACGCATGTGATCTGCGACTCACTTCCGAGTACGCTCTACATTCTCTCTAGTTGGAAAAAAATGCCGATTATCCTTTCCAGTCCTACAGCCGTACACAGCACTATCACAAAATACAGCTCTGGTGAGCTAGTTCTCAACGTTTAACTAGGTACCAAGAAGTCAAGTAGAAGAGAACGAGACTTACATAACGTATTATGGACTACAGTCGGTTAAGTCTCGCGTGATTCACGTCATTGTAGTTTCATCAGTACGCTCGGCAGTTATAGGTGTGTGGATATGCATCAAAATCGTACACGCTGGTAAACTGGAGCTTATTTACCGCGTTAAAAATGTACAGTACACCCACCACACGCTTAAATAAACTGAGATAATTTCATTTGGCTTTAGAATAGGCGTAGTTAATTTACGAGAATACAATGTTCTGAACCCAAAACAGATGGAAACTGTAAAATCTTTACTCAACGCGGAATATGTTTATCAGTTGACATCCAAAAATATCTTATCATAATGGCATAATCGTATGACGTCAGAGGTGACATGCGCAGTACATACGAGGATTTGCTAGTATTAGGGACTTCACAGCGACCTCGCCTTCATTTCCTGACAGTTACACAAGTCGTGTAATATAATATCTGTATTTCTCCTACAGTTAGGACAAAGCAATCAAAATAACATTACAATTTATAGTCCTGACATTAATTGCATTTAAGTCTTCTATTTCAGTGGAAACAGAAGTGACACTCAGTTCGACTTGTCTTTATTTATTTTTCATTATTTTTCTCTCTATTTTATTGGTTTATCTGTCTAATCCAAAAAGCTAGCCATTATCATAAAACCTTAGCATAACACTTTGTGAACTCAATGAAAATTGGATCAAATCATGGGTCCATAAGTAACATGGCTTTTTTGTTTTTGTCTTTCATCGTGAAGCAAAATACTTTGCTGCGCGGTTGGGTCATTCTTGAAATCTTCCAGTGGTATATTCGATAGAGGTGAATAAGTACAAGTAAGCTTACGAACATTTTTGTCATAACAATTGCATTTTGCACAACATAAACTACATTGTATGGCACTATGTCTTGTTGATTCTTCAAATGGCATTTAGTAGTCAGAAGAACATATAACATTGAAAGATAATAACTTGATATGGATTTATAATAATTTATAATTTATAATATGGATTTACTTGATATATAACCTGATATGGTTACCACTTTCTTAATTTATTGGATACCACGTCCCTATCTCATTCCAGATATCGTTTTCAAGTATTATACTTGAAAACGATCTCTGGAATGAGATAGGAAAGTTTCATCCATACTTATCCTTAAACTTGAACTATGAATTCAGTCATATTCAATTCAAATGCTGGAGTTATATATACATGTTGTCTTCATAAGACTTTTTTTTTCAAAATGTATATAAAGCGCTTTTTGTCATTGTATTTGTACTCAATTAAAACAAATGCATTACAAATTCTACTGAGTCTAACAGTTAGACAATTATTCAACATTTGCGTTAAACATGAACTTCTAGTATGCATTTGATGAACAAGCTGGTTGTGAAATATTTCGTTTTGCTGCCTTTCGGGCCTCCTGCAACTTTCCTCTAGTCAAGCTGAGTCCCGATGTGACACTATATTCCTCACTTTGCCATGACTGCACAATGGTTTTGGTAAAGCGATGCGGAGATAATAGGCCTTGTTCTGCTGATCGGCTATATAAGGTCGCGTTAAGCCTTGGTAATATATATCTCTCTGCTCAAGTGCCAGGGCAATGAAATGCCTTAAGTTTTGTATTAAACGAAGAAAAGAAGATACCATATCTTATATTCCAGCCGAAGTGGACAATCACGAATAAGCACATGTAGAGCCAATGCTTGAACAAAAATTGTCTTTCTTTGCCGTTAACAATAATATATCGGTTGGGGGCATACTTTGATAAAGCTACACATTTTGCTCTGTTTCACTTTGATCTCTGTCTGACAGGCGAAAGACAGTAGGCTTGACAAAGGTTTTATACCGATCTTGTGGAGATGTCAGCTTTCTGACTGTATTAATTTGGGCCTCGTGGTGTACAGTACTTTTTGATAAAATATATAAGTATTTTACAGTGCGGGTTGATATTATTTAGTTTCATACCAACAATGTGGCTGGAAATGACAATCATTATACTCTACAATTTGCGATATTACTAAAAACAATATAAGAAATGAACTTCCGCACCACAATTTTTATAATATGATTCGCAAAGTTTATCTTAGTCAGCCAAAATCTACAACTCTGTAGACGTGCTTTACGCCTTGCTAATATCTTCAATGAGCTCGGTTAGAAGAGAAACCAAGTCATGATGCTGGACTCTCAGTGAAAAGTCCCTCCGATAGGAAACACGCATCGGGAACTTTATAGACCTTTGTCTGGGGACAGGAAATTTAATGAGAGATCGAACGGCTAATCACCTACGGATAGCATTATCGGTTTGCACGGACATTGGTTACAGTCGCCATTGTTATTGATTGACTGTTAAGATCAGGAGTTGCTCGATCACGATCCCGGTGGCCCATATACACCAACAGACATACACCCGTGTAATAAATTTAAATAAATAAATCTAACCTCCTACGCTTATCTTTATAACAGTTTGGCTCTTACGTTCAACTTCAAATGATGAGTTTTCCCATCGGTGCCAAAATTTATCCGCACAAGAAATTTCACATCACCATTCCCTTCGTTAAAAAGACTCATTCTATTGTTTATAGGGATTGTCGGCAGACCGTGCCCATTTACTGAAAACCCGCTACTTGCAGATAACGTCCCTTGTTTAGTTTTAGATATTAGCCCTGGACATAGTTTGGAGTCACCAAAACAAGAACTAACTTATAAACAGTTTGAACAAGTGTATATAGGGAGTGTAAAACAAGTGAATATATGACGTATTGTATTTCATTAAGGACATTCTGGCTAATTGTAGTAAACTGTAAGTATATTTATTTTATCTTTACGTTACTTTCTAAGAAAGCAAAACTCTTCCTCCTTAATGGTTGTATAGTGTGGTTTTTGACTGTCTGAGTAAAAAGTTTTTAAAAAACTCATGTATTCATTTTCTTCCAGTTTGTTGATTTGTAAACAGCTTTCTGATTGGCTGTTTGCTTCTACAATAGTCCAATGAAATATTTGTCGTGGTTTTTTAGGCCAATTGTGGCAAGGGTGAAATGGTATGCTTTTTGGTCCTTGCCTTGGGAAGTTGGTGGTGGCGAGGCATACGCTCTCTGTAGCGTACTTTATAGACTACTCAGCCACAGAGAGCCTTGATAACCATATGTAAGCCGCCGTGCAAGTCAAACAACCTTGTTCGGTCTTACACATTAATCATCAATCAATAACTTCAGTATGGTGTGCTAACGTAACGCAGGTAGTATTGTGGGATTGCGGACTAGCAACTAAACATCCAATATTACCTGTGTGGATACACCACAACGTCGCATTTAAACTCAAAACACCTGATGTAAGCCGTCATATAACCTTGAGTTCTGTCTTACACATTAATCATCAATCAATCACTTCAGTATGTAACGCAGGTAGTGTTGTGAAATTGCGGAATAGCAACTAAAGATCAAATATTACCTGTGTGGATACACCACGACGTCGCATTTAAACTCAAAACACCTGGCCAACACATTAAGGCCCAAATGGTGTTCTTTACTTTATTTGTTTACTACACTGCGCGAGTTTTCAGGCTGCCGCCATGTTATAATTCGTAAAATACATGTAATTTACTGTCTGGGTTATCCATCCACATCGCCACACCTTCACAACTCAATGACAGATATACAAGTCAGACGAGTATTCCAGTTGGGTCTAATTGGAGTGGCCATTGACGTCAAGTCTGTTCAGCTAAGTCTTAATACGAATTTGTTTTCTTTCGGTCTTCGGTTAATAACAGGGATGTAAGAGCATTTATCCAAGGTCTCTACATTTAAGTCAAGATAATTCCATAACAATTCATTATGTTCTTTACTTCGTTTGACTTTTTAAATGCAGGTTTTTCTCAAGAATTCATTAAAAACACAAACAGGTTTTTACGCTTGTTTACGATTCTGCGCTGGCTTCACTGTGCCTACACATGCAATACCTCGATTCATTCATCCGCTAATCTCCGTGAAAATAAAATTAACTTTTTAAGAACTTAGTTAGAACTTTTCTCAACATCCTTTATATCCTTTAATCGTGAGATGAACTCTTTGCTTCCTAAACTTTTTACAATACTTAACTTTTTGGGGCGTTTCCATAGAAATTTTGTGTGTTTTAAATCTTTTGTTCCTTTTGTAAACTGGAGGCAAGTGTTGCTCGTATTACTTACCAAATTGAGAAGACGGCAGGACTGCCGAACGTTTTTGAACGTCATATGCAATATTGAAAACACATTTGTGTTAGTTCTATCTTCGACATCTATCGTCCGTACTTTTAGCAAAATCTGAACAAATTGTGCGAGCAATGTAAAAATTTGGCAAATATTAGACAATTTCTTTGCAGTATTCAGTTAACAAAAATTGTGTGAGACCTAGTCATTCTATATTTCGAAGTCTATAGTCCATATCTCTTAAAACTTTCAGCTAACTAGGTGGGTTTTCGAGCGATTGATAAACATTACACCACTTCGGTCAGCTTTATCAATTAATCCGATAACCTTTTTTTGAAAAACCTACATAACCGTGTGTTAATATATGAATCTGTCACGGAGATACGACCGGTTAAAAGTCTAAATTCATCAGCCCTCTACATTAGAATAACGGAGATAATTGAGCGGTTGGAGTAAGATGCAATTGTCCAGGGGCAGTTGCTCGAAAGACAATTAGCCGCTAACACCAGATTAAATCGCTAATACCGGGTTAGAGGTAGACCTTCAACATGATGTAATGACATTTAATAGCGGATTAAATTTAATAGCGCTTTGGCCCCAGATCTAACGGGCAAAATGATTTTGTGTCTTGTGCATGGTGTTCCTGTCCAGTCATTCGTTGATTGTTGCCAGTAACATCGAGTATGGTTTCCTTCACCTATTGAGCTTGCACGTCGTCATTTGAATGAAATAACCTTAATACGGTGTTGATTGATTGGTTGATTGATTGATTGATTGATTGATTTATTGATTGATTGATTGATTGATTGATTGATTGATTGATTGATTGATTGAT
>JAQQZZ010070158.1:0-22041 GCA_030265115.1 Mopalia vespertina | reverse complement strand
TGTTTACCTTACTGAGTAGTTCCATTGATACATCAGGTGTTGTGAAATGCCAAGGAGGAAAGGGGCAGACAACTGGCCATTAAATGCCATAGATTAAGCTAATAGTATTCACATACAAAAATCCCTGAATATAATCCAAAATAGTCCGAATTATGTCAGATAAACATCGCGTTACAAAATTCTCATCCCTGTCCTAGGGTTGTTTTCATCTATTGTAAAATATCTCTTAATAATTATGGAGGCGATATCGTTTATCGATATTCCTGAGATTTTGCAAGAAGTATATACAACTGAGAAATGAGCACGTTTGGCTCCATTGGGTGTAGGAACATGCAAGAGTAATACAACTTCAACATGAATAAAATATGTTACATCTCATAATTTTCGTGAGTGCTTAAGTGTCCCTCATTTTCGTCGAACTATACAAAGCTTGCAAAATATGAACTTCAAATTATCTAAATATAGGAACCTTTGCTCTAAAAACTACTTATGTAATGCATATATATTTTTTGTTTTCTCTACCGTTAGCGGCAAACAATAGAGGCCTGAGTATCGCACGTGGTGTTTTTCGGACGACACAACCATTAGGGTTACTCCCCTTTTCCCCAGTTTGATAGCCTTGGGAGTGTGGACCACAGCCAAGTTCAGTGCAGGAAACCAGAAGGTCAGTTATCTGTTTGAATCAAGGTATAGATATGTATTTAGGGCAATCAAACTACCATTGATAATAGAATAACCAGTCCAGTTTCACTTTCTTATCCCTAGGCACGTATTCTATCTACGGATAGTGTTTGGTCAAGAAATAATGATGGATCTCCTCTCAAACTAAATAAAGGCATACGAACTGAACAATAAAATTAGGTTAAGTCAGGAGAAATGGAAGTCTGTGAGGTCAACCCACGCTTTTACTCCATGATATTGTTCAATAAGTTTGTTCTTTGGTTATAATCAAGCAATGTCAGATGCTATGGAAATATTTTACAATGGCATTGTTCTATGCCACTGTTCAGAGCTAGTGCTTATGTTATTGTGTTAGATACTCAGCATTAAGTTGAAAGCAACATTGGTGAAGATTAGAAATTTACATTGTACAGATTGGATGTGTTGAAAGATTAACCGAATATTTGTTTGTGATGACCTTGGACGGATAATGGTGGACAAAGTGACTTATCAGGATATCAGAAAAAACAGCTATTCAATAAGGATAAAATTGGTTGTAATTTATATAAGAGCTTCATTTTCTTATACCTAAGAGGTTGTATACGAAATGTTTATTAACTGAATATGGTTATTGTAGTTTACGTTAGCAAATGCTTTTTTATTATTGTATCTTAAATCATACTGACCTTGCGCATGTCCATGGCGTTATTTGAACACCGTTTCTTTCTTTCATTTAAGAAAACCAAAAATGGTGTCCACTTCTTTGATGTCGGTTTAGATAGTGTGTAATTCAGTTAAGACCTATCTTTCAGCCTCTTTTGACATTGTTTAGAGAGAAGATGGAAACCGTGGCGGAAAAGGTCTGAACAACTATTAGCTATTGATTATAATGGCACAAGGGCTCGGAATATCTGATAGGCCTCTCAACTCAAGAGGCCAGTGTGTGTTGGGTCGATATATCTTTTGACTGTCTTCATAATTGAGTTGTTCGTCTAGCACTAGTCTCAGTTTATTTAGAAAAATTATCGCCATTAATCTTGTATTCAGTTCTCCTGAACTGTGCCTTATATGAAACCTCAATAGGGTATCAGATTCAACATATATATCTACTGACAACCTTGTTAATTTAACTGTTACATCTTCTGAACTTAAGAGCACCTTTGATCCAATTTATTTATGTCATGTTCTGTGTACATCCAGTCTCTTTCGCGTATGTTATCATTTTGTGTCCCATAATTGTTGAATGGTGTTTCCATTTCGACTAGTTTCTTACATTGACCAATCACAGAGCTGCTTCTCAATTCAGGTTTATAAAAGCCGAAGATTTCCGCCGACGAACCGAAGTTTCCCGACTGCGTATTTTTTACACGACCAACGGAAACATGCACGCACAATCAATAAACACCATTTAAATAATAAACTTTGAGTGGAATTGCATTTTCCCCTGTTTATATGCGACTTACAACATCAACACAGAAGAAAATAGGACAACTTCTGTTTGTTATGGCTGAATTTGGTGTTTACCATGGCCCCGTGTTATCTGTGGTTTTTTTTGGACAACTGAAACTGTGACCTTTAGTGAATCCCAGTAAGCTAGACCTAATCGAAGTAGAGCGATTGTGTCAGATTTCAATATCGCGACTTTTTGGAGCGTTTTTGAGATCTGATTTTAATTAGATTGCATTGATATGTTCTCACAGCAAATCCGTATCTGCTAAGATCAACATCATTGTATAGTTAATATACTCCTCCATGAATTGGTAACTGGATGTTTTAATTTCTTTTATTATTGTTAAAGAAAGTGTTACTTTGCTTAACTGCCTTTGTCGTAAACTCTTAAGTATACACTCTTTCTTTAAAGGACATAGATTCAGTCATGACTGAAAACTGTATGCATATCCTAAATATTGAACGGAGAGCTCATAGGCGGCTTGAATGGATTATTTGAATGGTCAGATCAGATCAATGCTGTCTGTCATGTCCTATGTCTGTTGACCGTACAGTGGTAAAAGATGTGAATCGTGACTAATACAAGACCAGCAGAGTTAACATTGGAATTTGGTCAATGAAGTGATCTGCCCCTGTGGGGATTTGCGACTGGATTGATTTGCGACTGGATTGTTACCATGCAACTTTCCATCACAACTTAATTTTATGGATGTCATCTTATGAAATGTATAACATTGGACAACTTGTTAAATGTCTCGAAATTCGGGTATAGTCAGTCAGGATTCGGAGATACTGCAGCAACGCTCTTGAATGAAGATGTCCACATACCGCAAAAACACATATAACAATTATTTTTGTTTCAAGTCAAAGTTTTTATTTTAATTGTGGGATACAGGCATTACATAAATATGTGCCAAACAATATGTAAAATTTCTCAGGGTGGGTTTAGACGATGTGTAATGATCGCTACATTATCCATCATTCCATTTAACTCTTTCCACTGTTTAAAAGTATAAAGAAAATGTGAAGCTGAACAACTGTAAATAATTGATGGTAACATTACAGGAGCTCTTCATATCGGATAGGTCTCTTAGCTCAAGCAGCCAATGGTTGTTGGGTCAATATATCGTTTGATTGTCGTCATAAGTCAATTGTCAAATGAGCCTATACTCATAGAAGTTCAATGGGAAATAGATATACTTGGTACTCAGGAAATGATTGGTGGTAGTTTATTAACTGGACTTAACTTGGGCTCATTATTTGGTTAATATCGTATCTAGTTCTCTGTATCTGGGGCGATCTTAGCTTACGTTGAACGTAACTGTAGTGGCAACACTTTATGTCTTCAATGCTGGTCGTCATGGTATTCGCGTTTTACGTAAGCTAAGATCGCCGCTTTGTGAAACGGGCCAAAAGATAAACGTTAACTTTACCAGTAAAAGCTCCATAGCCCTGGCTCAGTCGTTATCATGTCGAAATATTGATCCTCCTTCGAGTCCGCCTTGAAGTGGATCTCAGATAAGTGACGGTGTCACACAAAGTGACTGCGGCAATCGTGGGTATGTTTTTTTTCTCACTAAATTTACTCTTGCTGTTCCACCATATTTAATATTAAATCGGATTATCAACTGAAATGTCGTTAAGTACAAAGTACAACCCTACACCCCCTCCCCCGCAAATAAAAAATAAAAAAAGACCCCCAAAAGACAAACAATCAAGCAAACAAATAAAAACTTCACCAGCAAATGATAAATATATGATGTTTGATATCACAACATATGCATCCAGAAATATATGGCGGCCCCTGTATCCTGGCCTATTTCGGCTGCGATTGTCGACACCGCCCAACCTAGCCACCTCTAAATCCGTCATTGTGTTGTACTTTAGGCTTACACGATCGTTCCAATGTTGTTTGTTTTTAAATTTGCGTGTATAGCCGTACTTAATATTTTACATGTGTGGCATTGTGTCATCCTAAAACTGTTAATACAATTCCATTAAACTCCATGTCAGTTAATTCATTTTGCGAGTATACCACACAGCTTTGAGACTTTAAGTATTCTCTTCTTTTTCCGTCCAATAAATTCACAAGGTGTTCCTAAGTACACACCTGCGGAAAATAAAACTCGCTTAGTTCGATACAGTCTGAGACGATCTGAAGTTCCTGAAATTAGCCCCGTTAGTAGATATAAGTCGTGACCACTGGTAGACAAGTAGTACTGGACTAATCTATAGCAGCATTAGACAAATCTAAACACATGTCTGTACCGTGCTGTACAAGTAAATGGCTTATCTCTTTAAATGGGTTCCACACCAAAATCCATCTTTCCATGTCGACAAAAGGTTGACCGGTCGATATTTTCACTTATCAGCTGTTTTTAGAGGATCGTTGTGAATAATTTCATTTGCAAAATGTGAATTTTGATTATCCGACTTACCGTTTCAACACTGAACTATTTTGTTTTACATATCAATATATATTTTAATTGTAGAGGAAGAAAAGCATATACTTTCCATTATGTAACATGCTTCGTTCTCTCCAATATAGTATTGTTAAGGTACTTCCGTATCTATGAAATTGTGATTTCCCCTACAATAAAATAGGTTCCACCAAGATAGCAGAAATCAAGTACAAACCTTATGCACCGTATATTTAAACTTGCTAGGGTGGAGGATTTCGAAGACATTGTGGGGGAAATTCACTAACGATACACACAAACTTTCTGAGACTTTACCATTAAACCAGCTCCCCAGGCTTCTACGTATACATGTACCACATGTGTTCTAACGCCGTAATATGGATTTTATACCCGGTTGGATTCAGAAGAGAAAGGTTTATTCCAAGTTATGAAGTTATCATGGATGTGCAAATTGTGACATTGAGTACGAGTGTATATTGAACAAAAGGTAACGGCTAGCGATTCAAATTTCATCAATATGTAAGTCTAAGCTACAAAAGAAAAGAAATGACGTCATTTGTTTAGTTATGTTCAACGTTCAGATTAGCTGCAGGCTTACGTAAGGGTCAGGGTAAGTTTTAGTGTTAGGTCGAGGGTTAATGTAAAGCTTAATTAAGGGTTAAATACTTGTTTCAACACATTTCCGCAAAATTTTACCAAACCTATACACCTCTTTCTCGGCTACGTTTGATGTCATTAGATAGCATGCTAAACGTAAAACTAGAAATATATACTTAAAGCGATGCTCCTCTCTGCAGTAAAATGCATATAGGTAAAACGGGCATCATTTCTTGTGTTGAATTATGTTCTCTGATTTTCTAATCGAGGTATATCCATTTTATAATTGGATCTAAAACATTGGGTTTTGCTTAAACTACAGCCAAATTCATCCATGCGGCCATGTCTTGCTACTTTAATTACTAAACAAAAGAGCTTCACAAATATTGACCAATCAAATGTCTTTCTTTTCACACTAGGGGGCCTACGTCACAAGACCTATAGAGTCGACTGTTTGTAATAGGTTTTACCTTAGACAGTTCACACATGTTATTAACCCGTAACACACAAGAGTGTAAGTCGCGTGACGTCATGAATAGGGTTGGCCACGTCCAAAATGTCAGCCACCAGTGGTCGTAGGTAGGTATATATTTTTATAAGATGAAGAACTGATAAGTAGATATCATATTTAAGTATGTTTAATGGTAACCTTTCAATGGATATAGGGGATATGGCAGCCAGGAACATCGCTTTAAGTCTCTCTCTCACACACAATCAAAACATGAAGTTCACCCGTTGCACATGTATTTAACCATCCTGCACCAAGTTTTGTGGGACATATGTACATGGCATTGACGCTTTGAAGCTATTCCAAATGTGATATTGATTAAGTCAGGGGGTGTTCTTTCTATTTTTGTCCCTCAAAGAATGTTATTTTCCTCTATTGTAACAAAGAATAATGGGTGGTATAAAATTATGTTTTTATAGCATTGAATAAATATATCTATAAATTTGTCAATTTCACCGCACTTCTGAGAAAGTATATTTTGCTGGGTTGATGCTGGATGCTCGTTGTTGTAAGGGCGCTAAAAACCGTAATTAGAACTTGGCATCGATTTCCAGTTTTCTTCTATTAATTCAACAATACCCAAGAAAATCCACAAAATTACCGTGTCTACTAATCCATCACTGACCGCGATTTCCGGCGTTAACAGGATGTTGACATACCACTGACTGAAATCATTCACTACATGACCCCTGTTTTGCTTCTACACTCTTAGAAAAATATGGCTTTAATGAAACTCTTTAAAGTTCTTCAGTCATGGCTCTGGTGGAACCCTTTTTGGTTCTGTATGGAACCCTCACAGCAACTTTTCCAAGTATTATTCCTTCTTTTTATATTAAAGAACCATTTTTGTCGTGATGGTTCCATAGAGAACCATCCTCTTTTTTAAAGAACCTTCAAAGAACCATTATTTCAAATAGTGTATCACATGCTTTTATTTGATTTTATTTTAAGCCGAATCTACAACCAACTTTCACATAATCTGTGTCGGATGATGGTGACAAATTAAAGTTTTGAAACGTCGAGCAAATATGAAGTCCTTTAATTGTGTTCGGAATGGAACCCTCAAAACAACTGTTCCAAGTATTTATCCCTTTCTTCTTATATCAAAGAACCGTTTTTTGTCGTAATGGTTCCATAGAGAACCATCCTCTTTTCTAAAGAACCCTCAAATAACCATTATGTATAAGAGTTTACTTGTGTGTGAACGATCACCTGTGTAATGTACTAACACTGGTGACATTAAATCTAAACGCAACTGTCGACTTGCTGAAAACTAAAACAGGTGATCAAAATATTAACCAATGACTATATGAGGCAAGAATTATTATTTGTCGAAATCAGATTACAACAGTCAAGTGGTCTTGTTATAGAATATTGTTAAAACTTCCGTGGTTGTATTCTACGAATTTTCAGAGGAATTTATTAAGGTACGATAGCCACATACGATATGGCGTCGTTTTAGTGTTAGGTTAAGGATTTGGGTTAGGGTCAGGTTCAAACTAAGATCTGGTTGAAGTTCAGGGTAAGGATGAGGGATAGTTTACTATTAACCTTAATTAAATTAAAAGGACACCGCTGATGTAGTAGATTTGTTGAACAATAGACTGATTAATGCTTTAATTCAACGTGAAAAGAACAAGCACATAGAAGAGGCTACAAATAAGGCTTTGTGGTAATTTTTAAGATTCAGACAACCCGGATGTTATTGTCAGGAGACATAAACGGGTTCAGTGGCTCGGCCGTTTAAATGATCAGCTCTGATCGATGGTGTCTGTGAGGCTCTATGTCTGTCGACCTTACAATGCGAAACTACGTGAATCGTGACGACTACAAGACAGTACAGCCAGGATTGGAATTTGGTCAGTATATGGCGTGGGCAAATGTGTATACTATCGGAATTGGAATCTATATACATGTGTATGTGTAAGGCGTGGTAGTTCGTCGGTAGACCAATTTGTAAACTACGCCCAAACTGCCTCACTATAGGGGGTGGGCAACAGTGCCGGTCAGAATACCTCAATTGAAGGTTTGAGAAAAACTACTGTTTTAGATATGAAATAATGTCTATTTGTAATAAACAATAAATTTGCAGGGATTGCTTCACAGCTCACATCTCATCAGCAAAACACAGCCAAATTGAAGACACCTGTATGAAACCAAAAGCTATCTTTATTCTTTCGCTGCAATAATGCCGATTGAGAATTCAAGATCAAACTTAATATACCGGTACCTAAGCTTGGTCATGCGTCCCTTACATGTCTCTATAACTTAATACATAATCAGCTTACTGAATATAAGAGAAGCTAAAAATATAGGTTCCTCCGCCAAATGTAATTTTTTTAATAGACTTTATGCGAAGATGACAGCTAAGAATAGCGGTACTTTTGTGATATGTAAATTAAAACTTGTATCAAGATTACAAAAATGCTATTGTATGTTGGCATGGTACTCTTGAAATCCCCTCCATCTTAGACATTGCACGAAAACAATTATTTTCGTATCGTTTCGACCTTTACAAAATATGGTGTCAATTTCTTAAGTGTGGTTTAAGATGCAGTGAAATGTTCTTTCGGTCGGCTTTCTTTCAACAGCGTACTTTATTGGCTTTTCTTTGACGTAAAAGTGATCCCCTGCTAGAAAAGACTTGAACAACTCTTGACTATTGATTAAAATAGCACGTTTGCTCGTCGTATCTGAAAGACTTAAGTTAAGAGGCCAGAGTATGTTGGGTTATTACATCTTTTGACTCTCAACATAATTAAGTTGTTAAAGTCGCAGTTCATTATGAAAATGAATATATCAGATCTTGAAACTATCTGATGGCATTCTTGCGACCAAAGGCGCTAATTAGATGATCCTAATTCAATTGTGAAAGAACAATGAGCGAAAAAAACAACTGCGACAAGAAGAGTACGCCTACGAGGCCATGTACTTTCCAAAAGTCGACACCATCAACAACAACAACAGCCAGATGAGCGATGCCTCTATGCGTATAATTGCAGCAAATGGGGATGGAAATGTGTATGCACATAAAAAGACCTCACTTTTCAAGTCTTGTAAGTTCTATATCTGGTTGTTAGACCGGTAAAGGATATCGTGGGCTCATTCGTATTGTTGTTCTTTTTCTTTTCCTTCTTGGCCTGAATATATTTGTTAAAATGCTTATGCTAATCTATAATCCCTATGTGTCTAACACATTGATTAACGATCTTTCATTACATATCAATGTAACAGATTCTAACATATATGCAATATTGTACAGGACATCGATTTTATTATGCTTGACTCAAAATCCAGGGCCCACTCTTGTTTATTGTTGCCATTATATACCAGAAGAGGTGTAAAATATCTAGGAAATATTGTAAAAACCTTGTCCCAAAGTATTCATATAGTGGCTTGTTTATTATGAATCTTCAATGACTTTGGCCATCTGGTCCAAATGAATACAAAGCATATATACAGTACATATTGGAGTTTAGTAGACAACTACATTCTACAGAACGAAAATACATTATTTTGACAATTATTGAAGTGTTTAGTTAAACCTTTTCATCTGAAGATGATTTTTTCCCATTCATATTTATTTGACTGTTACTAAAGGTCATATTCTAGGCATCTGCAAAATTTCCACGACAGTGTCTGAATTGGTTTACCCACTAGATCTAACGACTTCCTTGCATTCGTTCCATTCGTTTGATTGTGCTTAAGCTGTACATACTCTCAGCTGTGTCACCAAACATCCACAGACACATCGTAAATTCGTCAAGTTGATTCGAAATTCATAATCTGATGATCAAATATCTGTCCTAATTTTACGCAACTAAAGCCAGTTTCTGAGAAAGATTTAAAACGAATCGAACAAAAAATAGGTATATGACGATCTTTTGTATATTGGACTTGATTTGCAAGCCTATTTGTCAGTTATATATTTTCCAAATCCGCCATAAACATCAGTTGAAAACAACACGTAAATACCAATGTTGTAACAGAAGAATTGTAGACGTTTCATGCTAAACCGTTTCTGTCTTTATAACATTGACTATTATGCATTAACTGTTGACGATAATCTCCACAAAGACAGCATGGCTATTAATAAATTGACAAAAATGTTTTGAAACGATTTTGAAGGATATCT
Organism: Mopalia vespertina; assembly: GCA_030265115.1. NCBI lineage: Eukaryota > Metazoa > Mollusca > Polyplacophora > Chitonida > Mopaliidae > Mopalia > Mopalia vespertina. The sequence goes on along the minus strand of JAQQZZ010070158.1, from coordinate 12,272 downwards.
ATTAAATAATATTGAAAACCATAAAGTCAGAAACGATATTTCATGAAAATTGGCTACTACGCGATTATAAACAGTATACATACTCAGAACACAATTGTTCACCACTTCTCATTACAACCAGTCTTCTTAGGCATACTTCATTTTATTTTATTAATTTTTTTTTATTTATTAAGCTTTGACATTATAATCAGGATCGACGCACGGGCGTGTAACACCGATATAAAGAGACCCCAATAAATAAACAAAAAAGAAGAAGAAACAAAAAGAATACAAAAGATGACGACAGAGAATGAAGCGATATAAATATATAAATATTTTCAATTTTAAACAGCTTGCATAATACTTATTCTCAGTTTATACAGATTACGTATATACATACATGTATATATTTATCATTATAACACATTTCATATATACATACCGGTTTTTACAATTTTAACCAGATTACATTTACACAAAATATATCATATTTTATTTTAATCGGTCACAAGCCTTTTTTTTACTTTATTAATTCTATCAACGTACGTAGATAATTACAAATGAATCAGATTATATAGATAATTAAATAACATTTAACACGATTAACCAGATTACATATGTTGAGAGATTTAACATTTACCACGATAGGCAAGTCTACATTTAGCGCAATGACATTTGGATACCCAAGTACAAGTATTCTCACTTGAGAAAAACAACTTAAACAGATGGTAATAGTGTCATTTCATATTTCGTTTATTTCACTTTTAAAAGACAAAAGTTAGATATGTAGCAGCCTTTAGAGATAGGCGCAAAATGCCAACAGCGGATACGACCGTAGGATGGAAAACAACGCAATATCAGTATCAACAATACAGGACCAGGTGTTGGAACGTATATTATGCAAATACAATTACTTACAATGTATAGGAAATAACGACGAAATGTGATAACATACCATCAACATTTGTGGACAAAGAGCGGTGGGTTTTGACATAAACCCTTCTTTTAGACAAACGCTATTATCTACCTGTAACACGTGGTAGACAAACGTCTGAGGTATGAACGTTAATATCATTGACTATAGTTCAGTGTTAAATCTCCACCATAAGTCACGTCTGCTTTGTATTAACAGTCTCAGTTGTCAGGAATTCTCAGACTACCGAACTAGGCTAATCTTCTTCAAACCAGGTGCACACATTGGCATGCGCAGTGTTTGACGACAAAAGAACCATACATATATAAATAATAGGAAGTTATATACAAAATGAGATAAACAGATGTTTTCTGGCAAGAAAACAATTTTTTGTTAATTTATATTTTTCTTTCGACACACTGTATAAATATTTTCTTTCCCAAAAATGAGTTTATATCCAGCAGTTGTTGTGAACCTTGGTGATTGTAGCTAATGAGTTATTGTTGTATTCAGTGTTCAGTCACTCTACTTCTCGCAGAAGAATGGCATAGCTACACCATGCTTACTTACCTGTGTTATTTTATGCCAGCAGAGATTTCTGTTTTACAAGTTTCGTATACCTGTGTAGACATCCATGCCCAGTGGAACTCCCTGGAACTAGTTATATAGGCTCATTTTAATTTTGTTTACTTCAATTTTAACAGACATAAGTTAGATATATATAGAAATTGGCGAAAAAAGCCAAAGCGGATATGACCATAGGATGGAAAACAAAGCAAAAATCCGTAGCTTAAATACCCGAACAGGTATTAGAACGTACATTATGCAAATGAAACTGCTCAAAATGTACAGGTAATCAAGATGAAGTGCCATCACAAGGCACGTCTGCTATCTATTTCTAGTGTTAGTTCACTGGAATTCTCAGACTGTATCGAACTACATGTAGGGTAACCTTATTTTAACCAGGAGTAGGCCTACAGATAGACATGTGCCTCTTTGATGTCGAAAGAATCATATATAAACAATAGAAAGGCGTTAAATCGAAAGCTTTCTGGCCACAAACTAATTTTTTTATATTTTTAGTTAACTTGTATTTTGTCTTTCGACACAATCTATAAGCATTCTCTTTCCAAAAATAAAGAACTGACTCCGAGATATGTAATTATATCTATATATCGGGCAGCCGCTGTGAACATCACCATTGAGACTGACACTTGAGTTAAAGTTTTAATTGTATTGTGTCATTCATGAAGTCAGTGTTCTCGGTCAAATCAAATTAAAAACAGAACATTTTTATCGTCGGAGATGCTAAATATGATATTACTACACACTACCTTCTTATGACACATCAGTATATTCAAACCCTTTGTTCGTTCGTTAGTTTCAATGCGCATCACAGTGGTCGAGCCCCTTAGTCAACCTCTGGTATTCGAGGGAGTCGTCACACGAGGGGATTCTTCCAATCGCAGCGGTGGTTTTACGAGGCTTTTCGGCCGTATTTGGGGATAACAGTGTAGGAAATGGACGAGGCGTCGTCATATAAATGAAATACCCTTGAGAATGACGTGAAACAACAATCAAATACACAAATCAGCAACACAGTGGTGTCAAAGACTCTCTACGTTAATCAAATAATCTCATATGGATGAAACAAATTCAGTTAGCCTATGGCAACGATGTAAGTCATCAAAGCTGGGGCCTCTATGTAGCACGTAACATCTACATTTGTCAACGCAAATTAGATTTCTGATGATCAAAATCAACATACAGATCAACATATGGAGCAATGATGTGACTCAAATCACGGGATAAATTATTTTAAGCCGCATTCACAGCAAAGCTACCTCGCTGAAGAGCTGAAACTTTGTAAAAATCGTGAAAATATAATATACAAAATGTGAATACATAGGTCAGCCAAAAACGGTAGAAAGCGATAAGACAGCTACCTGGCTTTGTCGCTTGCTGCATTTCCAATTCACTAAGACATGTCGGTCGAACGAGCTATTTGTTTTCAAATCTAAGCCATTCTCAAATAGCGGTATACTAAATAACGTTAAATTCTGCTGTTATCTCAAACAAAAAAACTTGGAAACACAATTTTCTTACTAATGTTGTAAAGCGCTCTCGTAATCCCGTAATTCCGTAATCCCCATAATCCCGAAAAACAATAATTTCTACACGAGAAGGAAATATAACAATGATTGCATTTATAAAGAAACAATTGTGAAAGTATCACATATTCAACACAAAGCTTTCACAGCTTAACAACATGTAGAAAATTTAGATGTTGTACATAATTACTCCAGAGTAATCACGATGAAAAGTATTCCTAGTTTGTGAGATCAAATTATGATAAAAACGAAGGTTTTTTGAAAAACAATAATCTACCAAAACTGTGGAACAATGGGTTACAAAGTGGGAATTATAAACTGTAGTGAACAATGTGTGGAAGAAGGAAAAGAATAATAATACAAAATACAATGCGTCTTGTACATTGGAGGTCGCACAAATATGCTTAAAGCCTTACCGCCAGCAATGACAATTTTGTTTTCGGTAGTTCAATATGGTATACTGTGGTAAAGTGTTGATTAACACGGTCTTTCATCAGTATGCATACAGCTAACACACATCAGATATGTGGCAAAGGACTGTTAAACAAAAGAAATCTGACCTTCTGTACCACCATAAAAACTGCCGATAGTTAAAAAATGTGCTATCTGTGCCATGTGCAACCAACCATGTGCAATAATACAATTTATATGAAACAATTCATATAAATATATAGCACAACAGTCCTAATGCAGTTTGTCAGTATAACGCGTACATACCTCCGTATAATTAGTTCACGAAAGTCCACAAGCTTAATGCTAATACAGCGATTAACTATAATAAATTATCAAAGAAACGATTAGCTATAACCAACTACAGCGAATACAAAAGATTATATTAAAATATGCTTAATTTTCAATATGGCCCTTCCAGACCACCATACCTTCAATGTAACCCATATGGCAATGACTACGCAATGCTGCACATGATTAGGCAACACTATAATGAAAGTAATATAGAATAATACAATTCACTTACCATCTTAAAAAAATTGTAAAAACGAGTGAACGTCACCTCTTGGCTTCCATCTAAAAGTATTACATCAACAAACTAGCTCGGTTTACATCACTCAATCAGGAAAATTTCCTGTCATAACAAAATACAAGTCGTTATATTTCTACACAGACGAACCACTCAAAAATGCAATGTTATACGGTAATATAACATAAATGGTGTCCGATAATTTACAATAGTTACGGTAATGTTAAACCTGGCTGTTGATCAAATCATAGAGACCACCAGAGATCTCTATGATCAAATACACTGGAGTGAAAATATAAAAAACCCACAAAATAAACAATTTCCTGACATGAAAAGGAGCTATAAGTTTAGAAAATGTGTTTATGTTACAAATGGCGAAATCTAAGATACATAATCACACAACTTACTTCCAAAATACAAGTTAGGAACAACTTTGAATAACAAGCGTCAAGATGACGAATTGTGCAATATAAAACTAGAAGACGTTTCTTCGTACAACAGGTTCATGACGATTCGGTGAAACAAAACAACATATCAGCAGGCTACATCGTTTGAAAACTATGTTTTATAAAAATAATGATCAATAGCTGTACAGTTTTAGGCTAATTAGCCAGACTCAGCGCTACGAAACGAAATAAGAATATCGATTGGCTCGCTTCTTCCTACGGAAGCCCTTATCTGACATAACAACAATTATCGCATACTACATTCCCATTACAATGTTAATATAATAAAAATGGATAATTGATTTGAATTTTGTGATTTTGACTTGTGTTCAAGGATATTCCACGCTCAGCCTATGTCGGCGGTGTTTTAAAACTGGTATAATCATTAGATGTGAAGTGTTCTGCTCTGTTGTAAACTTAGCCTTCCTCCAGTGCTAAGTAAAGAAAACATTGTCACGCTCCATCAAACGGCCCTTAGTCACAGGGCAGAATTACTAGAGAGTGAAAAGCTATATCGATTTAACATACACTGGCTCCTTAAATTAAGAGCCCTATCAGATATGAAGATCTCTTGTGCTATTATAATCAATAGCTATAGTTGTTCAGGCTCTTTCCAACACTGTTCCCATTTCCTGTTCTAACAATTTGAAATAAGATATTGAAAGATAGGTGCTATCAAGAACTCTGTACAATATCTAAAACCACATGCACGGACGATTTTGACACCATTTTTGGTTCCAGTCTGTGATGACATTATAAAAAAATAATTGGAAGATAACAATAAAAGAAAGTCCGTTTGGAAACGTATTAATCTAACCACAGACGGAGAATATCAATATTTTTGGTAACTGTATGTGTATATATTGTTTATTTCAATCTAAGCAGGACTAATTTCTCATAGAACCCGATAAAGGTCAAGCTAATGCAACCTAGGTAGGCGGCAAGGCAACTTCATGCATCGCTTTGCAGCTTCGTGCATCGCTTCGCATCTTCTTGTATCGCTTCGCAGCTTCTTGTATCGATTTGCAGCTTCGTGCATCGCTTCGCAGCTTCGTGCATCGCTTCGCAGCTTCTTGTATCGCTTTGCAGCTTCGTGCATCGCTTCGCAGCTTCTTGTATCGCTTTGCAGCTTCGTAAATCGCTTCGCAGCTTCGTGCATCGCTTTGCAGCTTCGTACATCGCTTCACCTTCTAACAAGGCTGTATGTGCATGACCTTAACGGCTTCTATATTTTACATTGTCGGATATTGCGTGTAACGACAGGAGGTTAACACTATTTTCGTTATTTGGGGAGAACACTTTCTTAGTTTGAACAGATTGTGGTTCAGAAAAGTAGATAAGCACTGCTGGGTCAATGCCCGGTTCTTACACTTCAGCTTAAACCAAGACATGTTTTACCGTTATGAGCGATAAACTACAAAAAAATAACGGTTACATCTGATCCGTATTTCAAGTATCATGCTTCGCTTAAAATGTTTCAGATACGTCCGATGAGTTGGCTTTTCTCGAAAAGACAATGTTAGTGATATCGTCAAATGGGTAGGCTACTTAATTGATCTGCTGGAATAATCTAGTAAGTCCACCATGAGTTTATATGCTTTATGTCAGCGTTCAAATTCAATCCCTTTCACAGACGTCTACTTGGCTATTTAAATGAATTATGCACCACCTGATAAATCATCATTATATGTCATGTGGTAAGTGTCGTGTGGTCTTGATTTCTCGGTATATAAACTGTACTTTACGACTCGTTTATTTCTCGTAGAGATAGTGTCTATTGTGTTTTTTCCAAGATGTTTATGAACTCAATTCCGTACAGAACGCTAGACATTTTATAGGAATTCTGTATTTTTGAAAATAAACATACGGATAGAAGACAAATACGATGGAATATCAAAGTGTGCTCTTGTAAACACAATCACAAATAATGGCTGTGAAGAGAAAACAGGTCTTGTTAAGGTCAATTTCGCAGTCTGCGGGATTCCTGGTAATTCCCGTTCTTAACCACTGCCAGCGTCCTGTTAACACGGGGAGGAATGTTCTGTGATGGATTATGACACGAGCTAATTTGACGAATTTCTTGGTAATGGTAGAATTAATGGGGAGATAACTGGAAACCAACACGGCGCTGCAATTACAGCTTTTCGCCCTATTAAAACGCATTAAGACGCAAGACGTCCAGCATTTACACAACTGAAAAAATGCTATGGGCTTTGGAGTGAACTTGACCGATTTGTTCCTCTTCTGTCCAACTTGCTCCCGTAGAGCTAGCTATTGTAGCCGAAGATGGCGGATCCTTGTTGTATTCGTATACATCAGTAAACATAGTTATGTCCTTTTGCTTATAGTCTATCCCACACCAGATACCCATTCGTTATATTGAACCAAGTCGGTGGCTGAAACTTAAATAACTACCGGGGGTCTATATAACTTAGAACAAATCGAACTAAAATGCCGTACCTGCTTTATTATATAAAATTCAATACGTTAGCATCAATAAGAAAATAATGCTGCACAAAAACGTAAACGAGATACATATACATCATTTGGACAGAAGCAGACATCTTTGTTGATCAATCTCAAAGCAGATAATGCAATGGTTATCAGTCATTGGTTAAGGTCGAAATCATTTTGTGGAATAGGCTTCTGTCATTGGTTAAGGTCTACATCACTATATGTCGGACCTCAGCATAACCTGAATTAACCCCTCAGTGATCAAATTGACATGTGGTAGAGTCCAGTTTTATAATACTCCTTCGATCTGTATAACTCAGTTTAGACAGAAGTAAATTGCCTTAAAGGATTCATGTTAATAAAATTAATGTTTTACAGTATCGAATCCTTTGATAGTACCGATAATGATAAAAAAAGCCTTCCCAACCGCTCCGAACAGCCTTTTCATAAGCCATGTGCGTAAGGCCTGAAACAAGCCTGAGGCGAATATGCACATTTAGGAATCGAAAGCGAGGCTACTTGGTAGGAAACGTCATAATACGGACAAGCTTTACATTGTAATGTACAGCATACGACTGCAACAACTTACTGACGAATGGATGTGACATTTCTTTTTCTAACTGAAGGATCTGGAAACGCGGAAAATTACACAAATTACAAGAAAATGAAAGACCTTTAAAAATAATAACATGTTGTGTTGGCCTGGTAAAAACAACTGTCTGGACTTAAACAACCCTGCTATTTCAACTATGAAATCATAAGCGTATGAGTTTTAACATCATTATTCCTTTTGTCAGTCAAAGAGCCGAGAAGTCAGAAACAGAGTTTATCATCAGTGTTTCATCACATTATAAGAGACAGTTAAAACAACTCTAGGAGTCTTGTAGGGATTAACAGCGTAAACCCTGGCAGTTGAAACAAATTAGGGGCTTCAGATAGATCATACAAAGGAGGTAGAGAGTTCAATTCAAATATACAATTGAAATGAAGTAGTGAGACTAGACAATCAGCAGGTCACATTGTGGTGTTAATTAGATTGTTGTAAGCTGTAGGTAAGAAGAGTCTCGGTTGCTGTATAATTCCGCTTTGTGTCGACATCTTTATATGGCTTCCATTTATTTCCTTGTAGTCCTGTTCGACATGTTAGCATATATTGTATTGATATTGTCCCATTGTATGGAATGATGTAGATTTGTTTTAAGGCGCCCCGAAATCGCTGATTTTGAGTATCTGCTGGGAAATTTCAGAATACACATTGAAACGTCGCTTCAAAAATAAACGAGAAGTTGCCATCCATATGGTGTTTTGCCATATAAGCTTTTATCATCACTCATATCTGATGGTACAATTTCTCATTATGTTCAGTTCGAATATGACACATTATTGTTATTGAAACCCTCTGATGTTAAAAAGATTAAGAGGAGAGTTAATTCATTTTGACAAACAATGTAGATTAAAGTCATATGGAATTCACTGATAACGATGATGTCCATTTTTCACACTGTTTCACAATCTCTACGTTTTAATTACATCGAAATAAGGGAACCAAAAACTGTTGGCATGATTGGTTTCGACATTTCGCCGAGGGTGTAGGGAATTTATGAACGTCCAGCAAGTTCTTAGGGGGTCATGAATTTATATTTACAAAGGAGAAACAGTTTCTCATTAATTTTGATCGGTGGAGCTCTTTTGTAAATATGTAAAATAAACTTCCTGTTCACATATGTGAAATAACGATTTATTTGACATATGGTGAAACACAATTGCACATATGTGGAAAACAAGTCTGTACATATATGTTGAAATTAATTCTTTATATGCAAAATAAAGTACTACTTTATATATGGGAAAATCTTTTCAACATATTTAAAAAGGAATTTGGCACATTTGAAAAAGAATTAAATAAAAGGTAAATCAAAGCAAAAGTAATTCAACATGTGTTAACCTAGCGAAAAAAATGGAAATGAGGTATTTCAGTCAGTGCTGTTCATATTTATTTTATTGAATAAATCTCCTCTTCTCTCCATGACATATCGTAAGAAACTTTGTCGAGCTGTTTTAATGCGTTTTAGGTTTCTATGACCTTTATTGTACGGATTTAAGGTATTAATTACATATTTTTAGTAAGCAAATGAAAGCAACACTTTGTGTATTTCTGGCTTAGAGAAGTTTTTATGTCAATCCTATGTTGTTTTAAGGGACTGCGCGACCCAGTGTATTTTCTTTTGTATCCCGTCCTACATCAGCCTAACGCCCTTATACACTGTCACGAGTCGAAACACTCAATCACGATCGTGTCTCACTTTACATTGTTTAGATAGAAAATGGAAACCGTGTACAATAGAACATTAACAACTATTAGCTATTGATTGGATAAACACAAGAGCTGTGATATATGATGGCCTCTTAGTGAAAACATCGATAGTCGGTGGGTCAATCTACCTTTTTACCTTTTCCGATTATTGTATTTGTCGAAATAGGCGTAGGATGGCGGTTCGTCTTAAGAATGAAGATTTGTCTTTACGGATGGTGCTTTGAACCATATAAAAACATTTTTAACCGGATGCTACTTTAACGAATGTTTATAATTTCAGCCTGTAGAAACCGCTCTATGGACGACAGTTTGCTGTAGCAAATGTGCCTGACAGAAAGTTAATTAAAGAAATACAATGTTTGAGGCACATAAGTCTATTCCAAATATTATTTATTTATCTGGACAAACTCTGATAGATTCCATTGGTCAGGAAAGCTTTGAGAACAAGATATATATTTTCGCGATTCCAGACGATGTCAATAATAATAAAATGATTAAAAGGTGACGTTAACCTGGTTTGCTCTTTCAGAAAGCAAACCCCATATTAAAAAAACACAACAAACACACAATCACACTTGAGCCACTATGTTTAAACTCCGTTATGGTTGAATATTTGAACAAACAACAAATCATACTGAACATGTTTTGTGTGCAAATTGGCCTGTATTACAAATAAATCCAAAATTGGGTAATTATTTTAGAGGGGAGAGAAGAGGTGGGCGAATGTCTTTTTTTAAAATTGGAGTCAGCTCAGTTCTTAACATAGATTCAAAGACATATATTTCATCATGACATTTATTGGAGTAAATATTATACCTCATGCGAAGCCAATTACAAGTTAAGCATTTATTTTTAGATATCCTGCCTAGTACCTATGTGCCTTGTTAGATATCAATGTGGCTTGCATTCCTATTTTTTTTTTCCTTTTCAGGTTTGCTCAATGGTAAAATAATATGGTTCTTTTTGTTTTGCTGAAGTTTGAAGATTACGGACCTGATTTCTTACAAAGGATGGCGTGTCGAGAACTAACCATTGTCGCTTTTGTCGCATTTCTAATATACTCAACAACCAGATTGCTTAGGTGGGTGGCTTTTAAACTGAAGTTTGTTTTATTGATTGGGGCTCTACGCGTTACTTATAATGTAATTTAACTCATATGACAAGGTGCCGGTTCAATGGGTGAAGGAAATCACCTTCCACATCACTGGCAACACACAAACACAAGAGAGGATAATCACAAGACAAAAGACAAAAAATACCACAACAAATCTACTTAACGGTGTTTCTAAACTTAGACAGCACCAGGGAAATATTAATCTCTCTCCATCTACACTTGCAACACTGGCGTCCCCTTCTCCAAACGTTTGATCGGATAAGGCACGAAAAACTTTGCCTTGCAAGAAAGAAAACCGGCGATTTTTTGTTGTTGAATTTTTTTTGAATGAACAAGAGAGTTAGGAGATGGACAGTTTCAAGCACAGTTATCAGCTATAACAAAATATATTTCAATGTATTGAACTATTCTCACAAACTTTGGCCTGGCGACATAACATATATACTGTTCGACATTCATGTATATGCTTGTGAACGAGTGTTGTGCAAGTGCATTATGTAAAGTTATTTATCTTTCTTCAGCAATCTTGGTTAAAATTAAACGCCTCCTCATCTTAATTAGTAGCTACTAAGGGCAATCGATCTCCTGGGTTCCGCAGGCAATACCTTTGTTTATATATAATGGGACTATTGTAATGGCAAGTATTGAATATCAGTCGATATTGTACTGGCAGTCAGCTGTTAACTTAGGCAGTAGTGCTTAAAGGCGTAGTTTACTCTATAAAAGGGCGTGTGAAGGTGACGTTGTGTCCATGTGGCATTTCCCATGACGTATTCAGTTCAGTTACTCTGTTTGTCACAAAAAGGGCTAAAAAGGGAGATAAATCTATGACTCAGATATATGCAGTGACATCAACCTCATTTACTAACAATATCATAACTTGAATATTCAATTCAATATATAACATTGTTAATAAATGTCTTATGAAATACATATTGTTAAATATCTCAGTAATGTATAACATTACATTTAAATTAAGCAGAAAAATAGTATTCACTTTGCCAACTGTTGCTAATTATAGCTTAATTTACAAGGTGCCACCACCAGGGGGCCATTCACTGATAGTAGGTCTTTTCTGTTTGGAGAACAAAAATCAAGTGACAATGGCATCGGACCAGTCGCCTTGCTCTTGAGTTGTGTTTGCGACTTGGACAACTGGACAATGAAGTTATGTGCCAATTATCATGCAGGTGACAAAGATATAGCGGCTTGGATACTTGGAAAAGTCATTCAGACTGATGTCTGAAGTTACCTAATACTTAATCACATGTATCAAGTAATAATGAAGAAAACTTGAGAAAACCGACCAACACCAAAAACATGACATCCAAAGCACCTGTTAAATCCTTAATCTCTGTCTCTAATTGTTTCATCCAGGAATTCTGTCAAGTATCTCTAGGAATTATGAACAACATTGTAAAAAATATCTTCTTACAATGATCAGGCCCGCGGCCGTGGCGTAGTGGTAAATAATGTCTGCTTACTAATCCTACTTCGATGTAACTTCCACTGGTTCGAGTCCGCCTGTCGACCAACAGGTATATGTGTGAGTCACACAATGTGGCTCCGGCAATCGCAGGTGTGGTTTTTATAGGTTTCTTTCCTGTTTTCCACCGTATTTGAACATGGAACAGTGTGAAATGGACAATCCGTCGTCGTTATATAGCTGAAATACCCTTGAGTACGAATTCTCTTATTCACTCTGAGATATCAGTAAATCAATTTGAGATATCCCAAATCTTTCGCAGACATTCCGTAGTGAAACAGTTCATTGAACCCGTCTGACTGATGTTCGGATGAGGCGTTTTATAAATTTATTTATAAAATGTGTCATCCATATTCCTTCTGACAATTTATTATCAAAATGCCAACTATGAAGTTGTTGTTGGAATCTAGAGATTACAATCGTATACATTATTTCGGACCATATAAATCAAATAAACTCGATTAAGGCGTGGTTTT